>JADKLZ010028217.1:0-16394 GCA_021533235.1 Biomphalaria straminea | reverse complement strand
TTTTTTCCTTGGCACAGTCTGCAAAAGAGCTGATAGCTCAGCAGTAACAAAGCTGGCTAGAAGAAGAAGAAGAAGAAGAAGAAGAAGAAGAATCAAGAACCTACCCACTTAACCACTTGGCTATCATTCCCTTAATTATTTCTACTTAATGTAAATTAAAAAAGTAAATTTTTTTTAGAATTCCACTATCTACAGTTTTCTAATGTTTTTTTAATAAAAACTTAAAACTAATGACTATTTTATTTAAAAGACTGAGTGGCCTGAACTGCTATGATTACATGGATAGCAATTCTACAAGTCAAGGGTCCACTTGAAATAATGTCAATAGGTGCATGAACATTCTTTTTACCTGTTAAAATAAGATTAATGGAAATTAATCTTTAGGATTTGGGCTCACCTAATGTTTTTGTCTGTGATCTTTAAGACTATGAAAGAACTAAATTAAGATTATTTTTAAGTTACTATCTATAAATAGAAAAAAGTTGACACCTGTCAATAAGCTCAGTGTAATACGATTTATACCCCAAGGAAAGAGAAAGAGGTATCGGCCTACAAATACATGGCTCTGAGTTTTGGATGAAGATGCCAAGTAGATAGGTAAGACAGTCAGAGAGATCCACCCTGAAACAAGACACCTGGAGGAAGCTGGTTGTTGGCTTATGCCCTAGATGATCACTGTGACATAATGGGGAGTTAACTTTTTTGGAGTAATTGTATAGTTAGGAGTAATTCCCCTTACGAACTTAATATAAGGCCTTGCAAACCGTTTTTAGAAGAACAAAGAAGATATGATTACCATTTCAAAATCTATGTAGATTTTGTTCTATAAAAACATTTTAAACAAATTTAATATCAAATGCATTTCTCTTAAGTCTACGATAATATACAACATTTTTTTCTTTCAACACTGTAATTGCTATTCTTTAAGTATTCCTAGCTTCATCACAGGCTAGAACAATTTGAAAAAGAGTTACCTGACATGAGTCTATACAAGCTGTAATAGTCAAATGATATTAAATTTAGTACTTACAGATTAAATTGCCTGGTGCAGCAATGTGATCCACAGCAACCATATCTGCAGTTAGTGTAACGAGTGCCAAGCGCAGTAATGGAACAATCAGCCAAACTTGTTGTGACTATGTCATGGAATAGAATAAAAACAAACATTTTCTCCATAAGTTTCAAACAAATCTATTATATAAGTAATTAAAATATATAATGATTATTATGTACACAACACTCAAAATGGCTATGATACATGGAGTCAGATTACCAAATAGTAAATTACAAGTGTGATAAAAAGATTGAGTGCTAATTTTGTATTATACAGATCAGTGAAGAAACAAGCCTTGTCTAGTTTATTGGAATAATACTTAGGAGTGACCAGGAAACAACAAAAAAGTAATTTCAATTTTTGCACAACATTTTGGCAGTTCCATTTTAATGTGACCCAGTTTGGCATAGGTTTTGACAATAATGTATAAAACACCAATCTTTAATAAATAAAAAACTTTGTTGTCTTTTTTCATTTTACTATTTTATTTACATATTATCAGGGCTTTTGTGACAGTATACACTGGTAAGGAGTATCGGCACCTTTTTGAAAAAGTCATTACTTTTCTTGTATTTTAACATATATTATTAATTTTTAGTAGTTTAAAAATAAGCAATCAACTACTTAGTACCAGCACCTAATCATTAAGCACCTGCATTTTTTTTGCATATTATATATATAATAAAATAAAGTAGAATATAGATACATTCTACAATCTAAATCTAATAATTTAATTATAATATTGTAGATTTAGAACTATTAGACTAGATTAAAACATGACATTTATCGTAGCACTGAAGACAAGTCAAAATTATATCTTTATTTTTGAAGTATAGAACTATATAGAGTAGTATAGACAATAATATAAAAAAAAAATAACTTAATTAATATTATAGTATATTAGTATAATTTATAAGTTTAAGATAGATTTGATCATTTGATTTGTACTTAACTACAAATTTTGAAATTATTTAATAAAATTTTTAAAAAAGTAAAATGCAAGATTTAGAATATATCTATTCTATTCTAGGTAACCTAGATCTATATCTATATTAGAGTTAGGTTAGAGTCTAGATCCTAGATCAGACTAGACTAGATGAGATCTAAAATTTAGATATATATAATTAAATTAGTCTCTATACCACTGGTCTTCAACGAGGGCGATATCGCCCCCAAGGGGGCATTTTCAAGATTTTGGGGGGCACTGGGAGCCAAAGAGGGGGGGGGGGGACTGGGCACAAAAAAGGGCGGTAAGGGGCCGCTGGGTATAAAAGGAGAAAGAAGAAACTAAATGTGAACTGAAACAAGACAATTAACAAAAATTATTGAAAATTAAAGCTGGCAAACTAAATATAGACAAAGTATAATAAGCTTGCTTCTGATTTAACGTTAGTAATTGAGTTCGGGAATCCCATTTTCTATTTTTAAATTCTTAATCTTTACTGAAATCGGAGGGTATCTAGTGTCCTTAGATCTTACGCGCATAAACGTTCATGATTTGTTAAACAAAAAGGATAATACGCCTTTTAGATTATATTTTTTTTATCAAAATATGTTAATGTATTAATATGTAAATGTTAATTATGAAAAACGTTAAAGCTGAATAGAATAATTAAATCTTTTTTTTAAACAAAAACATTGACAGAGTGTTATGAAAACTCTCTGGTATGTAATGGAATATTGCTAAGACTTTTAGTGAATTGCCACTAGATAAAAATAAATAATGAAAAACATGTTAGGCTCTTAAATTGGTGTCAGATGCAGCATTAGCAAAGCGCTGTACTATTGACCTTTAAACTACATTAACTCGAAATGTTCTCCAGCTTAGCTTCTGAATCTAGTAAGTCCACAAATACTGTGTAAAAGAAATCTGCTCTTTGTGGCTAACATCAATAGTGCAATCAAGGATGACGGGAAAATATACCACCAGGCTCATAAGCTCATTTCGAATCATATATCCGTGAGCCTTGGTGTTTTAATTCGTCGAAGTTCTTGCATGGTTAGGTCAATTTTGTCAAGCATTTCAACCAAGTCTCAAAACTGGCTGTTGTTTGGCGCATGAAGTTTCTCTGGTGTTTTTTTTTTGTCATTTTCTTATGCCAAGGTGAACTGTTAAACTGTGTTAGCCGCTTACAATGTACAGGTCATAAGATGATGTCTTAATAGAAACTGAACAGTATTTCAAAATCAAAAATGTCATGTTAAGAGCTGAATAGGTATTTGGTATCATAAAAATGCCCAGTAATATTGAGCAATAAGTTGTAGTTTATGAGAACTGGTCTGGTTTTCGAACCTAAAAGTGACAAGTTAATCTCCTTTCGTGGGGCCCCACTTAAACGCGGAGCTTGGACCGGTCGCCCAACTTGCCACTCCTAAGACCGCTACTGCTGGGTGTAAACTGAAGATTGCTGCAATGGATTTCAAAATGGGTTAGTTATTTCCCATTTTGTTAAGCTCTTAAATACAATTTTAATTATTTTTTTAGAAACAGGTTTAACAGTTGGCGATTTGAAGTAATCGCCAACTGTTAAACCTGTTTCTAAAAAGTATTTTTTTTATGGTAGGCACGTAACGCAAGTAAATGAAAACAACCTCTGATTACATTGATTATTATATCAAATTTTTCTATTATCAAGATATTAAATCTACTAAATCTAAATTGACCACATGTGGACAATGGTTATGATCGTCCTGAGTGTGGCCAGATATGTAGGTTACAGTTGGGGATGTGCAGCCAAAGAAAATACTGCATTCTTCACTGATCTTCTGACTCGAAGACAATAAGACTTATATAAATCTATTTTAAAGAGTTTTACAATCTCATGTAACTTGTTTGTAAAAAAATGAATTATTGCCTAAAGACACTGATGTCTGCAATTCACATAGCAATGCCCTATAAAGAAATAACGCTTCGCTTCTAGGATGTAAATAAATAAATAAAAACAATTCAAAATAAACAACAATTATTAAACTTTAAACATCTGTTACCGATCTTATCTTATCTTGTATAATACAGACGTTACTTCAAAAAAGAAGATGATTACGTCCTACGCGTCATGCATTCAGTCATGCATATTTACCAGTGACTTAAATTCTGCCAAGTCACTGGTTTTCCTGGCTAGCTCAGGCAAACCATTCCATGCTCTAATGGCACTAGGGAAGAAAGAGCATTTGTTCAGATTTGTCCTAGCATATTGGACGAGGAATGTGCCTTTATCTTTGTGTCTTTCTGAGTATTTTATTAAGTTTTGTTTTTGTATTTGGAGATTATGGTTCAGTGTTTTGTGTATAATTGCTACTTTACTCTTAAGTCTTCTATCCTGAAGGCTTTCTAAATTTAGTGATTTTACTAAAGGTGTTACTCTAGTGAAATGTGAATATTCGTTTGTTATGAATCTCACTGCTCTATTTTGTGTCTGTTCTAGTTTCTAAATGTTTTCTTGAGTTGAGGGGTCCCAAACAGAGGATGCATATTCTATTATTGGCCTAACCAAGGTTAAATAGCATTTTAGTTTTATGTTCTTATTTGATTTATAGAAATTTCTTTTAATAAACCCTAATGCTTTGTTTGATTTTTTATAGTTTCATCAATATGGGGATTCCATGACAGTTTTTCATTTATTATAACACCTAGGTATTTTGCGTTTTTAGTCTTGTGTTACTGGTTTACCATGAATAAGATAAGTGGAATTAATTTTAGTTTTTTTGTTACTCTTAATAACTGACATTTTTCTGGGTGGAAAGACATGCTCCAATTTGATTCCCATTTCTGTAATTCATCTAATTCTTTTTGTAAAATTTCTGTATCTTGTGTTGTTTTTATTGTCCTATATATTATGCAATCATCTGCAAATAATCTAACTTTTGTTCCTGAACTAATGCAATTTGGTTCAAATTGAGTTGCAGGTGTGCCTCAAAACTCAAACATAGCTTAGGTTTACAAATTATGTATTCACAAAAAAAGAATGTTAACATGGGAGGCACAACAGAGATGTGGCTACATTTGAATGCTTCAGTAAAATTCTAAAACTTTGGTAGAAAAAGGAATTATGTTTTTGCTTTTCCATCAACATACATGATTAACCTAGATTTAGTGTGTAACAAACTTTAATGAATAAGCAAAGAAATAGACTGGATGTAGCCACTAGATGAGACCTTCACCATGCTTTGGCTAATTTAAAGGGTGAAAGTTCTAATATTGTCAGACTTCATGAGGCACAAGGTTCCCATTAGCTTAATTTCATCTTGTAGTAAGCTAAGAAATAATCATGTTTATATTAAAAATATAAATAAATTTGCAATTAAACTTAAAAACAGTTGGCCCTAATACTCAACAATTTAAAAGGAGACTATTCTAAAAATTTGAAAGAAAGTCATGATTTTTTTGTGTAATCACTGCAAATTATTTAACATATTGTTTTATAATGATAATATTGGCAATGCTTCCGATTCTGAAGATTAAGGCTGTGTGCAGTGTTTCACTTAACTACGCAAACCCAGTTGCGACCTGCATATTATCCTGAATTTGGCGCTGACAAAGCCCTTGTCTGCTGGCGGTCTATTCAAGTTATGTCTTCAATAATGTCTTTTCTTTCAGTCTCAAATGTCTGTCCCGCAGCTTTTGTGAGAACTCTCCAACTGACTCTTTCAGATGCCATCTGCTACCAGAGAATGCTGTCAGGTACTTTCCTCTATGCCAGTGTTATGACATGATTAGAATATAGATTTATCGCGGGAATTAAGGGGTAAGTTTTTACTTAGTGACGGATAGTTGGATTAAAAATAAGAACGCTTTAGGTCGACTCTATCAAGAAACGCTATTTTTATCTGAGATTATTTACAGACGGCTAGCACAGAAAGACAGATGGATTCCCTTATTGATTATTAAACGTATTGTAAAGTTGAATCGATTGTCGACTTACTATATTGCTTGTTCGGCCTTCGTTGGTGTTTTTTGAATTGTGACAGTTACCTCCTGTACAACACCGCGAATAGGCACGCAACAGCCAGCGAGCGTAATTAGGCGCCTGAGTGGATCTTTATAGAGCTTACAGGGATGGGCACCTCTGTATCTCCGTCCTACTCTAAGCTGGCCAAAGAAGTTTGCCTTTGGCATGCGGTTGTCTCCTGTGCGGGATAAGTGTTATTGACTGCATAAAAATTAATAAATAGATGAAATTTTGTTCATATATGCCTTCTCGCAATTTTGTGTAAATGTTTTTCGATAGAGGGGGGCACTGGCAAAAAATACGAAAAGGGGGGGGGTATGCCAAAAAAGGTTGAAGACCACTGCTCTAGACTCTAGAGAGTTAACATAAGAAACTTAAGTAGAGTCTAGATGACTCTAAGAGATCTATCTAAATCTAAGTTCATTCTAACTAAATAAGTATATCTAGAATTAATCTAGATTATTCTAGATAATCATGTCATATTGGCATATGTAAGGTCAGTAAGGACTAACCAAGACTATAAAATTTATCTAAATTATTTTCAATATATATATATATATATAATATTTTGGGCTAATGAATTTTTGACCCAGAGACCTCAGAGGGTTAGAGTAAACAGTGTTATATCAAAGGCACGCATAGTTAACACAGGGGCACCCCAGGGAGCTGTGACATCGCCATTATGGTTCATTTTGTACACCAATGATTTTCAATCCAAGAGTTCTTTTTGCTCCTTCACAAAATTCGCTGATGATGCGGCTCTTCTTGCCCTGCTCTCAGAGAGTTCAGACGTAAAAGAGTATTTCAGAGAAATAGAACACATTGAAAAGTACTGTAAAGATAATTATTTATTATTAAATGTAAAAAAAAAACAAGGAGATGATAATCGATTTTTGTAGGGGAGAGATGGAAAATGATATTGTTACTGTAGCTGGAGAGACTATTGAAATAGTGCAAACCTTTAAATACCTTGGTACAATCTTAGACAATACACTAAATTTTACAGCAAATAATGATTATATCAGCAAAAAAGGGCAGCAAAGATTGCGATTACTAAGAAAACTGTCATCTTTTAATGTTAGCAAAAAGGTCTTGGCTATGTTTTATCACATTCACATCAGCAATATTCTACATTTTAATATCACTGCCTGGTATGGCAATCCAAGTACTAAGAATAAAAATAAACTCCAGAGAATCCTAAATGCTGCTTCACTGCCTGGTATGGCAATCTAAGTACTAAGAATAAAAATAAACTCCAGAGAATCCTAAATGCTGCTGGTAAAGTCATTGGCAAAAAGAAAACCCCCCTTGGGCAGCTTATTGAGACAAAAATCCTTACAAAATCTAAAAAGATTCTAGAAATAAAAAATCACCCTTTGGGTCAGGATTTTGTTATTTTACCATCACAAAAGAGATACAAGACACCCATAGCAAAGACAAACAGACACAAAAACTCTTTGGTTCCTCTGGCAATCAAATCATTAAACAGAAACAACTGGGGATGTAAATTTTTGACATGTAAATTGTGAGTGAGTCTGGTGTGAATGAACATTGTGTTTCTCTTTATAGTTATAATGTTTTGTTTGTTATAATGCACAAATTGTAAGACAAATTTCCTTATGGACAATAAAGATTATCATTATTATTATTAAAAATTAATACTAATTATTAATAGTCATAGAAGATAGATCTAGAATAGATCTAATACGATTTTTTTATTATAAGAATAAGACATAAGATAAGAGAAATAGTAATTGTCTGAGTGAAACTAAGTCTATCTAAATATTCTAATAAAATACAGAGTTTACAGGAGAGATAAAAATTAAAATAAATAGTAAAATACTAAAAAAATTATTTTACATTTTAGGGCAGGGTTAGGCCGTTAGTGCGTTAGCCTCCAGTCTAGAAACTCTAGATCTATAAAGATGTCTAGTCTTTACTACTTTAGAGACTAAGACCCTTAGTCTAAGGCTTAGTGCCTTAGTAGTAATTGTCACTGTGTATGTCAACATTAGGGTTTAGAAGAAAAAGGTCATGCTTACTCGAGTGGAAAATATAAACAACCAGAAATGTCAGAAAAACTGTACTGCCGGAAGCCATTTTTGTTGTTGTCAATTTTCACTTCCTACTTCCGGAACTAGGCAATTGTATTTATGAGTCTGCACCATGTAACCATACTTACTTTAAGTCATAGACTATATAATATATATTACATAGTCTATGACTTGGTTTAAGTATAGTTCCATGGTTACAGCTGGGGCTCTGTAGCCACCGGAAATTTTGCATTCCGCTGGATAGTCTAAGAGCTGAGCCGAAGGCTCTTCGATCTCTAAGTTTGAAAAAAAAAACCTGTCTGAATCCGTCCGAGAACAAATGTCAAGCAGTAAAAAAAAAACAACCTGCGGACCATACAGGTCTGTCTGGGGGTGACCCGAGTCAATGTCTATAGGGCATTGCTGTTTCCAATACCACTGGCACTCCGGACGCATGGACTAGAAATCATGGCCGAAGGCCAAGCGATACCGAGGGCCGCCGCCATTTTCCTTCATTATACCAAGCTAACTGTGCGGGATTCACCATTAATGAGACGGTCTTTTGAGGAGCAGCGCATGGATTCGTGACAGGGTAGTGGGAGCTTTCTTTCAACCCCGCTAGCCGTGCAAGGGGCGGACTCTTGCCCGCCCGTGGGCACCCCCACGGGAGTCATGTTTGTTACTCTTTCGCCTAACTACTTCCTCTGGTAGTCGTTTTTACGCGTGCGCCACGATGAGGCAGAGCAACGTGCCCGCGATACTGCTTTCCTCAATCTTTGGTAGTTCGGACTAGAAGGCAAGCCTTATTATTATTATCTGTCACTTAGAAAAAAAAAAGTCCTGATTGATACGGTTTATTTATGACAATATATGTTGAATCAAGTGCTAAATAAAATAAGGCGACGCTTGCATAAGGCGCCATGAGGGTATCTACATCAGATTCCGCACCGATGGTTGGATCGGCTACATAATGTTTAACTTACTCGCTCTCACGTACACAAATCAAAGAAAAGAGATAATTGCTACTGGGCTGCTCTATGCGGACGATTCATGCGCCCATCTTACAAACACCGAACAGTAACTTCAATTTGCCGTCCATGAGTTTGCTGAGTCTGTTGCTTGTTAGTTTGTCCATCTATTAAAAAAAAAACGCAGGTCATTCTTCACTTAGGAGCACTAATTACCGTTCGACAGTAGCGCCGTGTCGGACGCTTATCCCGCATGGGAGACGACCGCATACAAAGGCGATCTTCTTTGGTGAACGCTATTAATGATAAACTTACGCGCCATTACCCCCCTTGTGGCATAGAGGAAAGTAGCTGGCTGTAGAAGGCACCTGAATGAGACAGTTGGAGAGATCTTACAAAGGTCAAGGGGCACACATTTGAAACTCATGCCGAAGACAGGTGCAGAAGACAAAAAAAAAACAACTTAAATACACATTAGGCCTAGGTGTTGAAAGATAGGGCCTATGCAGGTCACAACTGGATTTGCATGGTAACGCGAAACACTGAAACACAGTTGAAGACATTATTATTATAGCTTTTATTATTATAGCTTTTATGTAGCGCTACTTTCATGCTTATAGCATGCTCAGAGTGCTTTGGTCCAATCTCATTTGTGGACCAGTGGGGGGAGGGGGTATCTAGGAGTTGGTTTACCGTGCTGCCTTTGGGCGCTCAGTAAACACAACTCTGCCCGAGTCGGGTGTCGAACCTCGAGCCCCCTTCTAGGTAGCCAAGAAAGCCAAGCTCAAGCCGCACTTAGCCTCTCGACCACGCTTCCCATTATTATTGCACTAGGACTAGTTCATTTTCATTTTTTTTCAAAGATGTCTAAATAAACGACTTCTTCCACTTCGTTAAGTTCTCGCACGTGTGACAAAATGTTTTTGTTTTTTTTTGTTTGTTTTGTTTTTTACTAATACTTCACCAACAACACTACGCTGACTTGCGGATCATTTCGGTCACCGCTTTCTCCATTCACGAGAGAAGTAAATAATGTATTCAGTGTTCAGGCTGTCGATAATTGTTAAACAATTTTATACGCTGACAACGGCTTATTTTAGATTCTACTATTAACTCTTTATCTCCTAATTGACGATGCCAATGTTACTTTGCCCCAATGAAACTAAATTTTTATTTAAAAAACGTTAATTTGTATTGTGGAAAAAGATCATGCGTTTCCCTATAATTCATTACCAAATATAACATTTTCTGATATCAATCACAAAAGTTATTTTAGTTGAATCATAACAGGATAATGAAATACAAATGGGCTAGATGAATAATTCCATCGGAACAAGGAAAATAAATATGGAGGAAAAGAGTTAAACCAACCTCAGTATGACGCAGGGGAAGACTATTTTGTTGATCTTTTGGGCATATTTAAATAATGGTATTCTCATATTCAGCGTTATTACTTTTTTAGGACCTATCTGCTACAGATTTTTCGTATTATTTCGAAATGTTTCAGATTCAGTTTCAGCTGGTTGCAATTTCAAACGTTTATCTCACTAATGTACCGATTCTCAGATTAAAGGTTGGGGGGGGGGGACGCACGCGACTTTCTAGCGCGTACGTTTTGGCGCAAGCCGATTATGGCTGACATTTCAGACAATAAAACTTTTATAATACAATAAAATAATAACATAATTATAATAAACATTGTTTTTCAGTATACTATATCTGCTTGCCGCAATCCCTCTGGGACGTTTGGGCTAGAACAGTGATGCTCAACCTTATTCGGCCGGCGGGCAATTTTAATTTCCGGCAAGCGTGTCCCGGGCCACATCAATAAAAGGTTGAGAAAAAAAACGACAATAAACAATTTTTTATTACGAACCCTTGTATTGCTTACCTTAATTAATAAGAGCTTTACTCTAATCCAGTTTTTAAATATTCTGCTGCATTGATGAGACGCCAAGCACTTAATCTAGAATTTTACACTTTGTACTAACGTTTCGTCGGGTCGAATAGAACCACGTCGAGGGCCAGATGTGGCCCGCGGGCCGTATTTTGGGCATCACTGGGCTAAAATATTAGCCTTATAATCTACAATCCCGAGGGAACATCCTATATTTGTAAAGCAAACAAACTATGAAAGGTCAGATTCTACCTTAGACGATGATATAGACATGCTCCCCCAATATCTCCATAGATAATAGGGCCACGTGTGCGATACGGACGTCTTATTATTATTAAAAAAAGATGTAGCCTACTTTACATTAAATACATCGTTTTAGTGTGCACTAACAAAAAAGTTGCATTCTTTTGATTTTCTTTGTTTCATTTTCTTTTTGTTATTAAAGCAAGCACACACACACACACACACTTACACATTGGAGGCGTGGTGGCTGAGGTGTAAAGTGATTGGCTTCCGGGTTCTTGGGTTCGAATCCTGGTGAAGACCAGGATTTTTAGGGGGGGGGGGGCTCTCTAATTGTAGCCAGCTCTAATAGGTACCTGATATTTGTTGGGGTAAAGTAAAGGCATTTGGTCGTTGTGAGGGCCACATTACACTCTCGTTAACCGTACGTTTAAAGACAAACACACACAAAACATAGATATGTATCATTCTTTTAAAGAAACATAAATGAAAATCTATATGATGATCTATATTTCTCACCAAAACGTTCCGCGACAAAACGACCATCGCGCCAAAACTGCTGCGTCAAAAATGTATACATAAAAAGGCACCCCCTGGTTCGTCACGTCCTAACAAAAACAAGATTATAAAGAGAGTTTGTGTGGTACACAAACTCAGAGGCGGCCCCCGTCGGAGTCGGATCCCTGTCAGATCCGCCTATTCGCAAAATGTTTCGGATGTTCCTTCTAAGTTGAAAATAATTAACTTCTCGCTGGACGACGGAGGATGGCGAGCAGGGTATAAACCTGCCTTATCTTGATGTTTGCGCACTAGACTTTAGTTCCTGTATGCTCCCATCCTTAAACTATCTCAATATTTCTGAAAGAACAGTAAAGGTTAAATCATATTTTTAAAAGCCTTTAGTGTTTTTTTTTTTTATCTAACCGTGACGGACAGACCAACTAACAGACAAAACGCACAAAAATATGATTCTTTCATTCTAATGGGGGCACTAAACAATATTTTTCTTCTGATTTTAAAAAAATAGCTTTACGCTAGTACACGAAAGTCGCTGCTAAAAGTTCATTTAAAAAAATGTGCGTGATATTTACATGTGTAGAGCATTTCTTATAGTAACATTTCCTCCCTTAGATTTGCGTAATTGTTTCAGAATTGGTGTTTTGTTATTAAAAAATCGCTTGCATAATTAATTTTATAAATTAAACGGTTTGGTTTTAGAAAACTAAAAGTAGCCGTTGCACCTAAACTTTTCAAGCCGCATTTAATGGTGAAAAAATATTTTTCGTATCTCTTCTAGTTTGGGCGCCCTGAGTGTGACAGACGGACAGACGGACATTTTGCACAAACCTAATAGCGGCTTACGGGGGCCGTTTAAAAAAAAAGGGGGGGGGGAGTCTTACAGTGATCCTCTCTACTTCAGATGGCTAAGGGAGGAGGGAGGCGAACGATTTTTTTTTCGTATGGGATAGCGCCACTCATAAAAGTTTGAGCAACACTCCACTAATGTGATACATTGCCTCTCCTGGGAACAGTATTTACGCATTATACAAACGTTAACCTGTGTCTTCACATTCAACAACAAAACAATGTGCGTCCTTTCTTCCAGGTCCATGACATCTCTGCAGATGTCGCGCGGAGGTATTTCAAAAACACGTATTCAATTTGCAATACACATCACGTGACCTTAACATTATCTTAATGACAGGCTCACATTTATCTCCTTCGAGAATGTGCGACCATCTCATTAATAACAACAGCAACTTGGGTTCACTTCCGCTAGACACGAGTCTAGTTCAACCACTTCGTCTACTGGTCCTTACTTCCAGTTAAGGCGCTCCCACTTTATAACACCAATACTTCCCAGTATTGCTACCGGACCCGGAAGGTAGCCTCCTAAAGCTATTCGACAGGACGTAGGACGCTCCTGTTCCAGAGCGCCAGGCTCTGTTTTGATCTTGTCATTTGTCACGTGTGCGTAAGGAGACTGTTCTTGTCGGGTGTTAAGTAGTGCGCAATATCAGTGAGCAGAACAGTTACAACAACACTATACAATTAAAGCAAGTGTTCACTGATAAAGGATTTAAAGTTTCCGTGCAAGTATTTTATAAACATGTTTTTAATAGAATCAGCATATCGGGTTACAATTATCTGGCTAGAAGCCTATATTTCACAGCATGTATTCATTTGTCTAATTACATCTACTGAAAATGACCGACTTCGCTAGAATCAGACTCTAGGGACATTTATTTTGTTAGAGTATTTTTCTGAACTGTCATTAAAAGACATCTTATCTTATCTATCTATGGCCACCGTCAGTCGCGAAGCGACTATGGATCATCTCATTTCCATGAGATGAATGCCTGGGCATAAGCTGTGGTCGGAACGATGTCGCCCACACATCAGTTCCCCCCTCTCCACGCAGCTGATGTATCCAAAGGAACGGCAGTGCCGATACAGTTTGGGGTCAGCAGCGTCGCAGGTTCTGCCAGAGTGTAGCACTCTTATCTTATAATTGTTTACGATATATTATAGATTTCCAGAAGGTATGGACTTTAAGTTTATTTTGATGGGATTGTTTGCGAAAAAGTGAAATAGTAACTATAAATAGTTACTTGTTTTTTTCTTATTTTTAAGGTGAGGAAAAAAAATGTAAACAAAACTTATAATTAAAAAACTGAAAAAAAAATTTCATTAAACACATTATTTTAAGCATAGGCTTTAATCACATTTTAAAATATTTGTTAATTAAGGATAACAATTTTCTTGAAACAAAGATAAACGAGCGTAACTCTTATTTTATTAAGACCATTTTTAACCGATGTGTCAATATATCACGTTCACATACGTATATTCATCAGGGGGAGTAAAAACTTTAAATAGCTAGCAATTTGGTGTATCCGGCGAACAGACTAAAGGAAGTGATGATAAGTTATGCTTTTTTAAATTATTTGATTATTATTGTGCATTTATTTTAGCAATGTAGAATAATTTTTTGACTCTCTTCCATTAGCATCTCAAATTTTTTAGATTAATTTGCAACATTGAAGTTTAATTTCACGTCTTTGAGATTGTTTAGTTCATGGGTTTTCAACCTGTGGGTCGCGACCCCCTTGGGGGTCGATTGACGATTTGCCAGGGGTTGTCTAAGACAATAGAAAATATGGATTATTATTGTCTATTCTTCTATTGCTGTATATGTGTGTGTGGGGGGGTGGGTCGCGGCAGAGTGGGGGATTGTAAAAAGGGGTCGCCGAGCATAAAAGGTTGAGAACTGCTGGTTTCGTTTATCGCGAAAATCTCCCAAAAAACTGTTAAGATTTAACTATTAATGTTTTTTTTTTATTTTTTGGTCTGATTTTCTTTTTGGGCACATATGTATTATAATTATTACCATTATTATTTTTTTTTTATTGGGAGTCTGAATTGTGTTAGCAGTTAACATCAGAGGCGTAGTGAGGGAGGAGGTGAGGGTGGGCATGATGCCCCGGGCGCCATTTCTATGTCATGTTCATAGAAAATGGGGTGGGGCACTGATAATGGAGCTTTCCCCGGGCCCACGTTTGGCTCACTTCCCCTCTGGTTAACACTGCTACTAGACTTACAAAAAAAAATGTAATTATGTAGACAAAAGTAGACCTGTCATCAAAGGCAAAACGTTGTATTGAAAATGTCTGACAATGCACAAACGAATGGAGGACATTTACCAACAAATTGCAAGCCTTTACCAATGAATAGTGAACATTTACCAACAAATGGCGAACATTTAGCAATGAATTGCGAACATTTACTAACGAATGGTGACCATTTATCAACGAATAGCGAACATTTTCAGCCCGTCGTGGCTATTCTCAGAGAAACTGTCAATGTCTGGGAGCGGAGAGCTCCTTTGTCTCCCAAACAAGTTCTTAAACTCATCAAGAATGGTGTCAAAGTGATCGTCCAGCCTTCCGACAGAAGAGCTTACAGCATGAAGGTCAGTGACACTCGTTCATATTATCACATTCTCTCAGATATCTGTCCACAAAACGTCCATGTAGGTAATATAAATCTGTCTTCCACCCCCTTTCCAACCCCCATCCATTTCTGGAAAGCAACCATTTTCTTCTCTTGAAGGACCTCATATGGCTAAAGAAAAAGATTGCAAGAGTGACGTATATGGTAACAATGGGTAGCCTACAAATCAGACATGTCTTAATTAAGGTTGCTTGCATACTACAAGTTTTGACAGATATATATATATATATATATATATATATATATTAAATATACACAACTCTATGGTTTTGACGAGTGCTTAAAAGTTTCATATTATCTTACACCTTACACCGGAAAAAACAGACGTTACTTAAAAAAGAAAAGATGATTACGTCCAACGCTGCATGCATGTTGTTATACATATTAATCAATGACTTAAATTCTGAGCTTTAAACGCTTTGCTTCTGAACCGGGGTCCAGGGTTCGACTCCTGGTGAATTTTTTATTTCGGGATCTTTGGGGGCCTCTGAATCCACCCCCCTTTACAAGGGACAAGGGTAGCTGACATTAGTTTGGGAAAAGTAAAGGCGCTTGGTCGTTGTGCTGGTCATATAATATCCTCGTTAACCGTAGACCACAGAAACAGAATACTTTTTTACATCATCTGTCCTATAGACCACAAATCCTCGAAGGGGAAATTTACTTTGTTTGGAGTAAGAAATAGAGCCTACACCTTTAAGAAAATATCTTAATAATTTTATAACATAAAAATATAATTTTCTTAACATATACAATTTATAAAAAAAAAAAAGATAACCTTTTTGTAATCCGATGTTTTGGGCACTCCAACACCCCTTCGATTTTGTAACCATCGGACTATGAAGAGTGAAAAAAAGTATAATCTTATCGTTTCATCCTGACCTGATATTCAAAAAATATTGTATGCATAGGCCCAACAATATTTTGGAATCCGGTATTTTTATTGCTTAATTCAATATTTATCCAAAAGCTATGTGTACTTTAAATATTTGATAAACTCATTGGTTTTCACAAAAGGAATATTCTGATGTCGGTGCCGTCATAAAAGAAGATCTGTCAGAGGCGTCACTTATCATTGGAGTAAAGGCAGTGCCTGTGGACTCTCTGATAAGAGAAAAGACGTACGCATTCTTTTCTCATACCATCAAGGCCCAAGAGGACAACATGCCTCTCCTGGACGCCATTCTCGAGAAGGTTTACTTTTGAAACATCATTCATCACTGTTAGAAGGTTTAC
>JADKLZ010028209.1:0-14565 GCA_021533235.1 Biomphalaria straminea | reverse complement strand
CATCAACAGACCAACGCATCAACAGACCAACACATCAATAGACCAACACATCAATAGACCAACACTTCACTACATCAAGATAAACTAATTAAAAAAAAACGAACTAAATTCCAGCTATTCCGAAACTTTAAGAAACAAGAGTGTCGCTTGAGTTTCTATCAATTACAAATATTTTATTTCTAAACCTCGGATACGTTTACAAAGATAAGCGCTTTGAATGTACTCTTGTTCAGTTTCCATTCGTCTTCTCTTGGTAAAAAACAACAAGCTAATAGACCATAATAAAGCACACAGCTTAGTACTAGGGGGTGGGAGATATCATTGATCAAATCAAACTTGTCAAAATGCAGACCTTAAAACCGGCCTTGGTGTTAATGACGTAATTATCATGTATTATATTTCACATCCTCGTCCCCCCCCCCATACAGACACAGACACACACACTTAATTTCATCATAGATCCGTTTTCCCTCTTATCTATTCATCCTTACTATAAGACAAGACAGAGGGTGGGTGCTCCTAGAGGGGGTACATTGAAAGACAAAAAAAAAAAGGTTGAGTTAGAAGACTACACTATTTCCTATTTATATTCTTTATCTTCATTTTAATTAACTGCGCGGAAACCAGATACAACGGGTTTGGGAAAAAAAACACAATTTAAAAGCTTTTTTTTTTAAAAGAAAGAAACAGGGTATGTAGCAAACAGGAATCCGAGCCGCCCTGAGATTAATGCTGACTAGCTTCCCTTAATGTTTTTTTTTTTCCTAGGGGGGTGTGGGGGGTGGAGGAGAAAAAAAATACACTTACATTCCGTAGACACCGCCCCTTCCCTTTCTTTATAGTACCCCCCTCTTCCTTTCGGGTTCTGTATCTCCTCTGTCAAAAATAAAAACAAAAGCACTAGACGTAACTCTTGCAAGGATTAAGTAAAGGGGGAGAGAATCTATTCTGGCAGAGAGTTTAGATTGCAGAGATAGATACTTACTCCTCTTTCAGTCGCCTCCCTTTGTTATCCACGCAATTGTGGACTAGAGGAAAGAAGAGACAATACTAGAAAAAGCAAATGTCCAAAACATTTCTTGGTTACTGGGACAACATGACATTAATAGCGGTCTGTATCAATATGATCCATGCCATTGTTACACCATGGAATTGTGCAGCTTTCATTTTGCAAGTTCCATTGTAGCCAAGGATCTTTCAGTTCGTCAATAACATGGCATTGGCCTGGTCATGTTATACCACATGAAAGGTGTGTCCATATCTCGTAAACTTTTGTTCCTCTCTACTGGAACAATAGGAACTTCTTCATGACAGATCAATCATTTATCAAAGCATTGGCAGAAAAACACAACTAAATAAGTTTAAACAAACCAAAACAAAACCAATAATCAAAACGTCTTTTCCTCACAGAACTGTTTGAGCATTATTCCTCAAAACATAATTTTGTACTAAGAGAACGCGATTTTCGAGAGTTACTTCCCGTGTATTCATTCAAGTCTTGAGCGATGCTTCTAGAACTATCTGTTTAGCATGGAGTTGAGAAAATATAATCCATGTGTAGAAACTTGGTCTAGTCACGGACCAGCGCTGAAACAGAAAAGGTTTTGAAAAGTTCAGTGGCAGACGACCGCTCTGCTTGTAACGTGTCACACTGTAGCAGTTAGGGAGGTAACCCGATACGATGTCGTCTGCTAACCGGCACACTGAATATGCTGTGGTAAGCTGAAAGGTGGTGACACCGAGGAGACAGGATTTGTGGGATTTGGGTTGGCAGAAAGATGAGAAGCATGGGGCTCTGAGATAACATAAATGTAAAGCCATGTTCCAACTAATCTTGTGTTTTATTTTCCGAAAGTTTCGACCAGAACTACACACAGGTTGTTCCTAGTTCTCTTCTGAAAGTGTGTTAAATGTTGTTTGTCTCTTCCAGATTTCTGGACAATGCATCTACTTTGAATGGTGAAAAACTGTAATAACTACTCTGAGAGTAGCAAGGAACCAGTGGTCCCTGGTTCAAGAATATGGTCCCTCTCCTTGTAGCAAAAACAGTTCAAGTCATCATGTATTAAATCATTAACAAGCAAAAACAAAAAACCCCAACAACTTTCTCTGTTAATGTATGCTCCTTTAACGTAGCTAGGGTGAGGGGACCTCCAAATGAGTGTCCAAAGTGGTCTTAACATTAAATTATAATCCAATGCCATGTTGTCTTTCTTCTGATGTTGTTATATTAATTAGTCACCATGGTGCATATATTCAACACATTATCTCATGTCATGATGTCGAATGACAAAATGCAGGGGGCCACTAAAGAGGCCAAGCCCCCCCCCCTGCCCTCCCCCAAATCCCTTGCTACGCCACTGGCCTATTTCAAAAACTCAATGCTTGTAGTTCAAGTCATAAACTACTTTTCAATGGCCACTCTCAGTCCCTATTAGTAATTAGCCAGGACGCAATGAACCCCCCCCCCCCCATCCACGCTAGTGTTACTACACCTAGTGACCTACGACCTATTCAAAATATGGCAACATTGTTGGGTAAAGATGTTTATGATGTTACTCGTGGATTAGTACCAGTGGCGTCACTGATTAGTACATAGTGTAGCTGACAGAGGAAGAAGAAAAGAAGACTACAACACTCGAGGCCATAGAAAACCTTTTTGTTCGTTGTTTTCAGTTTTGAATCGAAATGTTTACGATATCACAGTTCGTGGGGAAAGTTAAACCCTCAACCAACAATAAATATCACGTGATAATGTTTCTGCCCCTGTGCTATTGATTGTTTAGCTTCCGGTTTGATCGAAGTTTTTTTTCCAGACAGAAAAAGACAAAACTAACGCATTGGGTTTTCACATTCCCATTCAAATGTGTAGTTTCTTCATTTATGCTCGGACCAGGAAAAAATACAAACAAACAAACAAACAAAAAACAATTTAATTAGCTAACGCGTGTTTCTCTATTAGTTCCTATCGTTAGCGTCAAGATGATTGCATTGAAGAGAAATTTAAAAAAAAAGCAAAATTTTGGCACCTTCTCCCCCCCCCCCCCTTTTGTCCTACTCGCCTCCCAAAAAACCTTTGCCAAAAAAAAAAAAAAAAAAGCTTCTTTGATCACCGCGTCGTTTTCCTGTGTTAAAGAAGGGAGCCAATATGTCGTGGGACACTGGAATGAGACGAGGTTCCAATCAGACGGCTCCGTCGCGTCCCAATCATCCAGGGATCTGATCTTTCATAGACCCCTTGCCCATTGATCATGTTCTGGACGATAGTCTCACACTCACACACACACGCAAATATAAAAGAAGAAGGGGGAGGGGGAGGCTGGAGGTGGCCACACGACAAAAAATATTCTCCCTTCCTTAGCTAATTTTGTCCTTTTCGTCGCATTCTAGATTAAATTTTTGGTCTCTTTTCACCAGGGAGGAGGGAGGAAAAGGGGGGGGTGATTATTTTCCGTATTCACCGGCAGAATGGAGTCACGCTTTCAGGCTGATGCACCAACGACTTTTCTTTTATTCCAGAGAGCCTCCGCTCTTTCTCATTATCCTTCCCTTCCTCTTTGCCAACCGCATCGGCCGCCTCCCTGGAGATTCAGGTCCTTTACTCCTTCTAATTCCTCCAGTTTGCCATGCATTTTGTGTGTGTGTGTGTGTGTGTTGTTTGCCTCCTCCACTGGTGCCAGGGCTCTGAGGACATAATTCATCACTTTGACGGTCCTTTCATTCAGACATAATAAGCCCATTGCAGTATTTAGTCGTTTGCAATCCACACCAAGAGTCTCCCTCCTGGCGCTTGATTCCCCTTTTTCTTTTCCAATCGCCTGAACTATATCTTTCCCTATTATTTCCCTTCTCCCACCAAATCAAGTCATATCCCCGAAATTGTAAAGAGTGGGACACTATGCCTCTCTCTCTCTCTCTCTCTCTCTCTCTCTCTCTCTCTCTCTCTCTCTGATGTTAACATGTAATATCGTAGTAGACTAGAACCATTGTAATTCAGAGTGTATAGTGAGTTTGGTAAACGACAACCAACTTAGTCAGTAGGTATTCATTATCATACTCTAGCAGGTATATATTACGGACCTTTTAGATACAATTATTCTGTTTTTTTTTTTTTTGTTTTTTTTTTTTGTAGAATTAGGTAGTGAGCATTCGACACATATATTTCGACATTTTCTGGGCAAACCTTAGCTTCTTTCAGATATTAGCTAATAATAGCGTATTTCAGCTATTTCTGAACTCTATCTGAAGTCCCCTTGAGCGTTCTTTGTACTAATGCTTTATTGTATTAGCGTTGTTTCACACGAGTATTTCTGGAATCTCTTCTCCTTCCTGTGAGACACGCTCCGACTTTAAACAAACAAAACTCTAATACTGTTGTGGTCTTGTTGTCTCTCCATAATCACGACTATTTTCAAGAATTCCTTGATACCTCTACTTTCAGGTTTATCAACGCTCGGAGGCGAATAGTGCAGCCCATGATTGACCAGTCCAACAGGGCCGGACCTGGGGCTCACGCAGCCTATAACCCGGATGCTGCCAGCATGGGCTACTTTGACAATCAGCACATGCAAATGGGGGCCCACAGCGACTACATCTTCAAAGATCGATGGGGTAATTCAATGTTACTTCTTTTTTTAAAACCAGGAATGGGTTCATTCGTGGGATATTATCACCTTTACCTAGTCTTGGTTTTGACAATATAGTACAATAATAGCAGAGAGAAATGGAGGGAAGAGAGGGGATGGAAGGAAATAAAGAGGAAGAGAGGGAGGAAAAACTAAGAGAGAAAGAGAGAGGAAGGGGGAAGAGAGAAAATTGGAATGTAAAGAAATAAAATTTTATTGTGTTTCTAGTCTTTGTGCTACCTTGTCAGTCCTCAATATATTAACAAAGTGATTCTCTTTTTTTTTCCAGCCCTTCAAGGTGGCCATGACCTCTACGACCCCATGAAAGCCGGCTACTCTCACCTGGACACTTCCCAAAGATACGACATGCTGGGCATGCAAGGGATGCACCGGTCCGACATGTACCCGCCCCCCGCCTCATCGTACGCTCAGATGGCCCAGTTCTCGCCTCCCGTTCACTCGCAGGCCATGCTTATACCTGGCCACCCCCATCACATGATGATGGGCCACGGGAACCCTGGCATGGCCCACCATGGCATGGCCTCGGCACAAAGCCCGCCCCTGCACATGGAAGGGATGGGTGGTCACATACAAGATATTCACGCTGGATAATGAGGGTCTGCCTAGACCTTTGCAGACGATAGTAGACGCCATTTTGTTCCTGACTCATACTTTGAAACAAAACAAACAAAAAAAAATTCGCCATTTTGATAACCAAAAATTATGAAATTATTTCTCCATGATGATACATTATATTCCTTTAGTGAATGAAGCCATTTGCTATTTTCCCGCTCATTTCGTGATGAGAAGGCGGGACATTTGTTTATGAAATATTGTGTCTTCTGCTCAACAAAAATCTTCTGGAAGATGTTACGATGAAACGGCATTATGTAATACCTTCAAAGTCACATCTGCCAACTACTTGACCCCATTCGAATGGGTCATTTTGAACCGCATTACCCCGCGGCCGTATCACGAGTGTGACCCTGGTCATGAAGATTAAGCTTTATTTATATCACATTTGAATCGAGATGATTTGTAGCTCTTCAGACGATTACTTTAATACAGGCTGTATTATCTACGTGATGGCGTCATCAAAATAAGGTTACTTTTAGAATCTGGTTCTCCATATTGGTTGAGTACGCTCACTGGAAACAATTAGATCATTTGCATAAAGTGATTTAGTGTGTATGTCTTTTAGTCTCGTGTAAGAATTCAAATTATTTTCATATGCTAATGGTATAAGTACCATACAATTACGTTGGAGAACAACCTCAGCAGAATGTGCTGGTCTCTTGACCTGGAAGAAGTAGCCGCTGCCACCTAGGGAATAATTACTCCCCTTTTTTTATGTCAACTCCATGACCTTCCCCTCACGCAGTCATGTATGGGTCATATTGTCCCATTTAAATGTGTGATCTGAGTTGGTTTCTCTATTTAAGAATGAAGGAAATAGACATTTCTGATTCGACAAATGTGGATAATTAAAAAGATTATCGATTATCTTGGATGTACTGACTAATGTTTAACATTATAATAGTTAATATAATAGCAAACATGAGACTATATTCATTGCTACTTCATATTGCATGGCTACTCAAACAAAGACGAGAATTTTCTCACAGAGAGTGTGATTTCAACAAAGTGACACCTCCAAGATGAAACCTTACACATTTCACACTTCTGACGCCATGTTTTGAACGTTGAACATTTCATTAAAAAAAAAAAGAAGCAAGTAATCTATTTCAAAAGCAAAAAGGAAGTCACGATTTCAGAACATTTGTTTTCCAGGGATGAGTCTATTTATAGTCTTCAATTTGTTAAGAACAACACTGGACACTTTAAGATATATTACAATTGATGTCATAACAAAGTGGTTCGCTGTACAATATACTTAAAGGATGCGACCAATGTTTTAAAGACAAACAATATCTCACATTTGTTTGATGGCCATTTGGTCGCTGTACACTAGACTAAAGCTAGTTCTTTGAGTACGTGCGTTTTGTTCCTGGTTTTCAACTAAATGAATATTGTTATATTTAAAAGAAGGCTTGAGTGTGTGTGTTTATTATTGACACTGAAAAGACATGGCTCCCAAAAGAGAGAATCATATAAAAGTATACAAAAAAATAACAACATGAATCGGTTGATAATTCATGGAGTCAGCATGAGTATAATCTTAAGTGGTAGGGACCTCATATTTGAATGACCCCTCATTTTGTATATTATATGTTTTAACGTATATAATTTGTTGACACTGAAAGACGAGAGATACAAAAAACTAGTCATAAATGTATTTTTTTTTTATAGAAGAACTATGGATGTTTTTTTTAAGAGTTGTCCTTGTATTGGGTTAAGTTTAAAACTTAGACTTGGGTTAAGTTATCAATCTACAGCGATAAGGTTAGGGTTGAAGGACAGATTTTTAAAAACAATATGTTCACCTTTTTTTTTGGACTAACTTAAATAGATCACTACATTGAAATACAATTAATGCCTTAAACTAGCTAAAAAATACATATTTCGGTTCTATTTAAAAGTTAAAATTTAATAATGCTATTTTTTTAAACAATGTATATTTGTTTAAAAAGTTACATGTCTTAATTACTAGCCATTAGTTAGGCTTTTTATGGACAATATTCGTTCTTTCATTGGTTAAATTATTTCCATTTATCATTTAATACATGATCAATTTAAGACAATTATTGACTTTCTAGTATATAACAAGAAAATATCAACAAAATATTTATTCCAACCTACCTTCAAAAATCTAAATATTACAATTGTTTAAATTTTTTTTTAAATTATACCAAAGAAGTCATTTGTTCCATATTTGTTACTTTACTACAATAACTGTATATTATAGGTAACTTTTAAAAGTACACTGTTAATAAATAACAAATTAGTAAAAATAATAAACTTTAGCTAAATTTATTAATTTTTGCTGAAATTACATTAATGACCCGTGTAGGCTACCATACACCTTTAATGCATGTGTACATTTTTTAATTTTTTTTTTTTTGTAAAGCTATCACTAAACGAAAAGAAAACAAAATATACATAACAATGCATTCCAGACTTCTTGTTTCTATAACTGATCAGGCTTAAAAATATCTACGAAACATTAATTATGAAAAATGTACGGCACTTCAAATGTGTCAGAAATTAACTTTACCAAAGAGTGTGCATGTACAAATGTTTACTTACAAATTAGATTTGAGTTTCGATGATTCCTTTTCTCCGACAATGATGTCAAAGTTATTGTAACATGAAAGTTGTTTGCAGTTGTAGCTACAACCGTACTGCAGTAGCTTGGTTAAGTTGACATTGGGGTCTGTAACTTAATTGGTAATTAAAGTAAATAATTCTCAAAAAGTGTAACAAAAATTTAGTTTACAAGCTTATCAGATTATGTGGCATTTTGGTAGAGCTCTCTTTTCAACTGACTGAGTTTTGTCACTGTCATACTATAGTAGATGGTCAACCATCTTATCTAAAACATTACAAGAAATAATTATTTTTAAATAGAGAAGAAGGGATACACGTTAGACTACTAGATAATGGTGAGTTATCACCCTTTTATGTAGTTAATGCTGAAATGCATGTTTAGGCCTTAGGCGTATCTTTGCGCTATAAGCCTTTGCGTTGTTGGGGTGAAATGAATGACTGGTCAATGTTCTAAGCCTGTCCTCTCGAGCTCAGTTACAATATATAAACTCTATATTTAAATCGCTTGTGTATAAATGACTCAAGAGTCAATGTAAATTCAAACCGTCAAGATCTGACCCCGATTCTCTCACCCCCAACCCTATCAAGATCTGGCTCTGGTGACCTCATAGTAGCTCTAACTTTTTTTTTTCTCCTCTGCCCCCCCCCCCCCCTTATTAATATTCATTTTTTCAGTTTCCATTTTTTTAAATAAATATTTTGCTTTGCATTCAACTTTTATAATGATGTGTATATAGATGTACATGTATTACAATGAAAACAAAACGTGTTAAACTATAATTATATTAATTATTAATTATCATCATGATGACTTATAAATATGACTATAAAATACTTATGAAGGTACCAAAGATTATGTCATTATTCTATTCTCATTATGTATGTATATGCGTGATATACAGACTCTCTAGCACCTTTCATGTTTAGGTTTTGATTGTTTATATTTACTATTCATCTTTTACCCCGTTTTATTTTTTTTTCTCGTTTTTTTTTTAAATGCATGTATCAACAAGAAAAATAAGAATCTAAAAAACAAAATTCTACTTTGTTTAAATGATACCTTTCAGAACTATAAATATATTTATATCGATGGCGTTAGACAGACACGTAACAAAAATACAATGGATTCTGTTGGTAATTATTGACTTGTATCTGTATGTGCAAGCGTGTCAATGTGTCATTTCCAGATGTGTTAATTCTATTCAAGACATTATATTCCCCCTACAGTCAAATCTCGTTATGGTGATTTTCACGAGTTAGTTTTTCTTTGTTCCTATTAACAGAGTTTAAAATAAGCTTAAGTTGCTTATTTACCAGAGTTTAAAATAAGCTTCAGTTGCTTATTTCGAATAACGGAGAGATGGATCTCGAGTCTAGGGACTCTAGGCACAAATTCACACTTAACCTATCAAAGCATTTAGCTGGATAGCTTTATGAAATATATGTATTAACTTAGACGTTGACCTATTTTAAAACTGATAATCTATCTATAAAATACTTTTAACTCTTTGAAGCATAGCATACCTGTAATCATGTCATTATATTATTCCAAAAGTACAATTGTAAACAGCATTTCATTTTAAAACAGACTAAACATAATAGAAGAAGCTTTTTAAAGTAAACTTCTGAAGTTACAGATATCACCATTGAGTGTTTAGGTAAAATCCCAAATGGCAACTCGTTGCTATTGAAATTTTAATATTACATCAAATTGTAGTCTTTCAGTGATTCAGAATATATTTTTGAACAGCAATTTGTAAAAGAAATTTAATATACCAACTTGTACAAGTCTAAAACCAACATCCAACTTCCTGATTAGAATGTAACGAGATTTGACTGCTGTTCTTGTTTTCTTCATTCAGTGTCTGAAGTCAAAGGTCAAAGTTGAACACATCTTAATAGTGACCTATATGCTTGTTTCATTTTTTTTTCTTTTCATATTCTTTTTTTTCATTTGGTTGAGGTGCTAATGAATAAAATATATTTAAAAAAACATTTTAAAATCTGTTTGTTCCTGAATTTATTCAATAAATTATAAAATTTAAATGACAATTTTGATAATTTCTTCTCTAATGATGAAAATTTGTGTTCTGTATTTTTCCAAAATAAAAATGTATATAGATAAAGTGTATCATGTAGGCTACATAGTTCCTGTTATAATGAAAGCTATAAGCCTGATTTTTATGTTTTTAACTAGTGGGAGGGTTAAAAGAAAGGGGGGGGGGGTAAAAGTAGGTCTGTTACAAATGAAAGAATCAGGCTGGAATGGGTTAACTAGTTTAGCATTTTGAAACCCTAAACTTGTAGTTATTGTCTTTGAAAAGTACAGTACAAAAGTGAACACTTATCTCTGATCGCAAACTAGCAGCAGTGTACATAGCTGTGTTTGTTTCTTTGTTTTTCATTGTTTGTATGTTTGTTTCTTTGTTTGTCATTGTTTGTATGTCAGGACAGAAGTTGTAACCAAAAATGTAAAAAAAAAAATTGATAGAAAAATGTTGTCGAACTAAAAGGTTTGACGGTTGATTGTTTTATAATATTATGAAACTATTATTATCATTATAATTATTATTGTTATTTCCAATGTTTTGACAAATTTTGATGAATGATGTATTGTCCAACAGTGTCATTCTTCTAATTCTGACTTTTGATTGACTGTTTACAAAACCTTAGTGTTCTAATATTTGGGTGTATGGATTTTTTGTTTCATAATGAGTTCTAAAATTAAATCAACAATAAAAATACAAGAAGCATGTTGACAAGTGTTTAGTCAGTTTTTTTTTTTTTTAGAAAGCCATAATGTTGTGTTAGTTTTTTTTTTGGCAATCGATTGATGACATCTGCCAGATTTTTGAACGTTTCTGCTTTCCGTTGTTATTTCCCCTTATTTTTCTGTTTGGGTAAATCTTTGATTCAAGTCAAATAAAAGACATAATATTACATGTACATATTTCTATTCGTGTTTCGTCTCGTTTGTTTTTCACTTCTAATAATAACACTGTCTGTTACATAGACATACAAGTAACAAGTAACACAGACAAGTGTGTGTTTTTTTAAGATATGATAAGATAATTTTTATTAATCCAATCAAATGGAAATTCAGTTTGATTACAACTGACAACCTCGGCGTAACTACTGTACAATAACAATATAGATGAAAAATTCGAACAACATTCACACACGAAAAATATACACATTCACAACCAGCTATTATTAATTTGACTTCTAGGTTGACTTTAGATGATTTTATAACACTCGTACTGAAAGTAGGAAGAAGAAGGTTTTAAATCTTTCAGTTTTAGTACTCATGGAAAGGAGACGACCACTTCGATCAGATTTATGGTTAAGTGGTTTAATGGGTGCAGGTTGTCTTTAAGATGAGTTTTTTGGAAAGGCATCTTTCACAAGAAAGCTCTTCAAGAGATGGTAGCTGTGTTCAAATGATATACGATGCTTTCTTGATTAGTCTATTTAGTCTACATCTTTGTGCCAGTGAAGTATTACCATACCAGCAGGTGATGGCAAAGTTAATTAGACAATTAAAGTTAATTAAAAAACAAGTTCTTCTTTATACAGCTGACTAACCTTTGGAAGAGCGATAATTTTGCTATTAACAACTAATGAAAAAATTAGGAACATTTTTTTAGCCCGCCCCTACTGCCACCTACTCAATAAAAAAATATCCTGGTTAAGTTAATGTAGTAGAAATGTACTCAGTGAATATGAAACTCTTGATAGTTGGCCTACAGACCCAGACTTAGAAGACATCGCGCAAAAGGTACGTCTATTTCTTTATTACAAAGCTTATATCAACTAACCGTTTGTCTGGTCAAATATTTGTACACGTTATTTCTCCCACACCCACTCACGGATCATGTTGAAACTTAAAAAAAGATTATTTATTGTATCTAACATAAAAGTAGGAATTAAAAAAAAAATTACCAATTAGTCAATTGATTATTGGTAACTCATTATTTTGTTGGATAATGAATAAGGGAAATAACTTCTACATTAGAGATATATAACTGTAAGATAAGCTTTGTTTTTGTTTTTTTACAAAAAAGGATTCTAAAATGTTCCTATACAATCATGAATACGGAAATACCCGATGATGTATGTGTGTTCAAGTTTAATGATGTCTTAAACATCAAACCAAATTTTATTTATCAGATCACAATATTTTCAAACAAGGTTACAAAGACAGTTTGTGACAAAACACAAACTCACAATCTGCCCCTTGAAGTGGTACATTAAGGCAGGTAAAAAGGCAGGTTTCAATATTGTCAGAAAGAAAATCAGAATAAAATTTTATCAAAGACAAATGACAGAGAAGAATGGAGAAAGAAGGTTGATAGATGTTATCCAGAAGACCAAAGGATAGATGAAAATGGATGAGAAGTTAGATGTGAACCCGGCCTAACTTTTTATAGTGAATATCTATTTTTTTTTTTTTTGTAAATGCTCAATCTCATATTCAAATCTTCAACAAAAAAAGCAACTCCGTAAAAAAAAAAAAAAGATTTCTTTAGTTTGTAACTTGTCTTGTGTAGTGCAGTGCTGCAGTTCACGCGATAATATGAAAAAAGTATTAATTGTTTTTTTAAATTATGTCCAACTTATAGGCATAGTAAATAGATTGTTTCTCTTTAAAAACAGTAAACATTTTTTTTTGTATGTAAATGTAGTACCAATAGGTCAGAACTTATTTAACTTAGCAATACAAATGTAAAAAAAAAAAATTAGAAAAAAAAAACATTTGCGAAAATGTATTAAAAATATAGTCTAATGTCGGCTCCCCTAAGAAGAGCCTCCGGTGTTTGCTAATATTAAAAATGAATAGTTGTTAAAGTGGTGTATTTTTATGACAAAAAAAGAACTGGTTGCATATGTGATTTTAAAAAAATATTATAATGTCAGATTTTCACTAACTTTTCTAGTTTACGAGACCTAAACAGTACCGACTGACGGACGGACAGACATTCCACATAAAACTAATTGCGTCCTTTCCCCTTTCGGGGGCCGCTAAAAATTATAATAGTCAGACCAGAGCTTCCCGATTGTGTTGCGAATAAGCTAGTACTTCTTTACCCAAAGGTATACATATAATGTCACATTTCTAGGGAAACTGTTAGAGCCTTTTTCGAGATGCTTGACTACCCACCCATGAAGAATTTGCAAGCTGAAAAGTCTGGCCAGCGAGGTACTTCATATGCTATCCAATGCGACATCGGAAAGCACAATAGACATAAAGGACTCCCTCACCGAACAGAAAACATGGAATCTTTAGTTGGTAGGACTAGAATGTTCTCTTTACCCTAAACGAAACAAAAGATCTTCATTTCTAAGAATCTAAATAAAATTTCCTAATTCCCGATCTATAATAGAACAAAATCAAAAATCATTGTCGTCAATTATTCTATTTTTTCTTAAATGTATGACTTCTTTGAAAATGGTGGGATTTTATGTCTGACAGCTCAACATCGTATGTTATTGTTAGATCTAGAGTTAAATCAGAATCATCACAGGAAAATTTCAGAGCTTGTTTTCACTATTTTTCTGAAGATCTACGAATTAATTTTATACTGATCATTTTTAACAGTAGAGCCTTGATTTAAAGTTACATTGTTATTCACAATATCCCTGTCCCCCCAAAAAAAAAATAACAACATCAAAACAACATTTTTTTGTAAAGACGATCGTTAGTATACAACTGAAATACTATAAAACTTAAAAAGGAAATCATAAATAAAAAATTTAGGTCAAGCCAGGTATTGAACCTTTTCTCTAGGGCACCGTTAGGTCCACGTCACTAAGTTTCTATCCATTAGGCTAGAGCTACTTGATAGGCCTTTAAATATAGACTTAGCAGACGATGCGCACATTTTTTAGAAACAAATTTTTTTTTATTGATTATTGTGTTGTCAGGTAAATAAAATAGTTATGCACATTTTCAGATTCATCCGAGATCGGGCGTCGGAGAGATAATGTATAAAAACGTTTGGCCAGACAGACAGACAGACAGAGTTAGTTAATATAAACTTTGCAATAAAATAGCACGCTTGCATGGCAGAAGAATGTTGCCTTCTACAAAAACACATGAAATGAAATAGTTTCATTTTATGTCTCTACCATTGAACTAAATGAATGATCGAAACCGATTGTAAAAGTTTAAGACTAAAAAAGATAAACATAAATAATATTTTCTTAAAAATTATTTTGATACAACGCTTATATAATAATCTAAATGTAGAAAGAATAAAGATGTTGTGTGTGTTTAGTTTGAGTTAAAGGCCTTACATTTGCTGACTGTATGCAGATCAACGTTGCTGGAATAGAACAGTACAAGTAACGACAGGATTTTGTTCTCTACATTTTACTTGTATTAATCTACCTTGGTAAAATACTCCTTAAAAATAGCACAGAACTTCATAAACAATGAATATAAGGACAGATCCAAATAGGAAGTTTTTTGCTCTCAATGATGGGTTGTGGGTCCTGACCAGAAAAAAAAACTACAGAGGTGATAGCAATCAAAATAATTTATAGATATCATCGACGTCCTTCATCTTTTAATATTTACAACTGAAAATTTACGTCTTAGGCAATCCACTATAAATAGCCAGTTTATCGGTGTATCTGCTGTACGAGGTGAAGGAAGTGTTGCTAAGCTAGGTATTTTACAAGGTGTATCTGCTGTACGAGATGAAGGAAG
>JADKLZ010028208.1:0-10032 GCA_021533235.1 Biomphalaria straminea | reverse complement strand
ATTGTCGCAGGCTCTGCCATGAGTGTAGAACTATGTGCTGCAAACTGCCTAACTGTCGCCGGCTCCTAATTTTTCCTCAGGGTTGTCTCCCGAAGCATTTCCCTTGGTTGGGTAAAGGTGCAAGGCAGCAGAGGTTTGAGCTCGGAGATTTCCTTCTCCTTGGGTTGGTAAACTAATAACTAACCAGCTGTCACTGTGATAAGGCCTCCACGTAATTGGTACCTTAAAAAATGTCTGAACTTATACACGTAAAAACTGCATCTTTTTTTTTAAATACCGTATCTCTTACTGAAATCGACGAGAAAGATTTTTTTTTTTATTTCTTAAAATCAATTCAACCGCCAAGTTTAGTCCGAACTTTTTTCTACTTTCGTTATCTCCACAATCAATAGTTTCCTTTTGATTATAAAAGAAAAAAAAATGAATACAAAATGTTTAAAGTCAAGTATTGAAAAGAACTTACTAGTGACAATCGTTTAATGTTTTTACGTATTGAATGCATAGGCGTAGACTAGTTCATTATAGAAGGAGGGTGTAGACTATTATACACTCATTCAATCACTCCACATTCTACTGATTTTACTGAACGTCTACTGTCTCTCTCTCTCTCTCTCTTGTCTTTCTCTCTCTCTCTCTCTGTCTTGTCTTTCTCTCTCTCTGTCTCTTGTCTTGTCTTTCTCTCTCTCTCTCTCTCTTGTCTTTCTTTCTCACATTCCCGGTGCACTAAAGAAAATCGATCTCCCTCTTCCGCTCCGTTCCTTGCTGTCTTTCTTGTCCAAGTTTCTTACGGAGCTGCATGGCACCACTTGTGTCAAGTCCAGTCTAGTCCAGCTCTAGCCAAATATTCAGTCAGACAAACTGCTCTCTCACTGACTGACACGCAACTGCATCTCTATCGTGACTGCTCCGAGTCCAAGTTTTAAAAAATGTTTCCTGTCTGTTCTTTCTGCGTTTCAGCACTTCAAATCAAAATTGATTTTTAAGAAGCTGAAATAAAATCGAGTGTCTTTTTTTTTTAATAAATAAACAATGATATGTATATTGCAATCTAACACTCCTAATATCGATCATAAAAAGTACTCTAAAAATTGTAGATTGCAGTCACTTTGTAATTGGCCAAAAGGTCTGTAAGCAAAGAGTTGCAGCATTAGTTAAAAAACTGAGGCTAAATCTTATACTCAATTTCATCGATTTCCGAATACAAGAAAATAAATTTGCGTCCATAGACATACATAGATATAGACTGGAAAAAGGAAGTAACTTCATGTAACTTGAAAACATGTATATCTATTGAATTCGGATTTTCGAATTATGAAAAATTAAAAAATTGCATGATCTTCAGACTTAGAGATTAAACAAAATTTAAAGACATAAAGTACACACAAATGCAATTCACAAATTTTCGTTTCATAAAACTCTTTTATTGGCCAGTCTATATTTATTTATGTCTATGATTGCGTCACATTTAATAAAGATTTAATTTCCCTACTTTGCCAAATATTAGATTTTCCGCCCGACTGAAAGCCCTCCGATGTTAAAAACACACATAAACACACATGAACACACATAAACACTTTCTTGTACCTCTGCCAGCACCCTCTCCCCGCAAACATTTTTTTAAATGGTTAACTTTGCAATTGTTGAGGAGAGACCAGATTTGCTGCGTGGCCTCAAATGTCGTATTTTGTGTGGCAGACGGACCGTGAAATGCAACATGGCCTTATATTCTGTTTATTTACATGTCTGTGTATGTGTGGAAAGATTGGGAGGGAGGAGGTGTAAGCAGGAGAGAAGTAGAAGAGGGAATGAGAGGGAATGAGAGTTATAAGAACATTAATACTTAATTTAAAAAAAAAAACGAACAGGGATTGGAAAAAAAAATAATGGGGATGTGTTCCGATGAAGAAGATAGGCAAATAGAGGGAAGAATGGGTTTGTTTAAACACCGTAAGTAGAGTGAATGAAACAATAAATTGAGGGGAAAAGGGGGGATAATTATTAAGAAAAATAGCACAAACACGTAACAATCAAAACATATTCAATAAAATACCAAAAAAAAAAACAACAAAATACACAAAGATGAAAGCACATTACTCGTTCCTCGTTCCATATACTAGGGCATATATATACAAAATCTCCTTCGTCCCTAGTGCTATTAGAGCAGGGACGGACTGGGTATCAAAATCGGACCGGGCATTGCCATATAAACCGGCCCACAAACGAATGGCATGTTTTATCATGGGCGTAGCCAGGATTTTTTTAGATTTTTTTCTACCCCCCTTCCCTCTGCAATGGATATGTATGTAATTAATCTACAATAAATTCTGACCTTTCATTCTTTCGGACGTTTTTTTTTAGCCTAGAATAGGTTCTACTTTTAATTATTGGAAAGACAGCAGGCCTACACACCTCCAAGGACAGAGAGTCTGGGGGAGCGCTGTGAGGTCCTTTCATATTCTTGTTGAATTTCAAATGAAAAATAATTGAAAAAAATATTTACAAATTGAAAAAAAAAAAAAGAAAACTTGGTTGGGCCTCCGTGTCTTGCTGCTGTCACTTTTGTTTTTTAAAGTTGTCTGCATTGAATTTGTTTTTTCTTTGGTCGCGACCAGACCGGCCCATTTGGTACCGGCCCACCGGGCATTTGCCCGTTTGCCCATATAGCCAGTCCACCCCTGTATTAGAGCATGGAATGGATTGCCTGAGCTAGCCAGGAAAACCAGTGACTTGGCAGAGTTTAGGTCATTGGTTAATATGCATGACTAAATGCATGACACGTATAATAGAAACATCTTTTTTGAAGTAACTTCTGTATTATATAAGATAAGACAATCTATCTAGAGTTATTTTTCTAGACAACTAGTTAGTTTACTGAGGTCACCCCCCCCCCCCCTTTTTGTTGTATGCTACTTATTAAGAGTCTAGGAGTGACTGTCTCAACAGCGCCTTCTGTTAGCCACCTCTCTCCCTACCCCTCTGTGGGACGGCAAGCCTGAGTGTCCTCTGGGATTCTCGCCGAGGGGACACTGATTCAAGATGGCTGCCGTGATTCCATTTCCCCGTTAGCGCATTCATCATATTATCCTAACCATCTTTAAGGAATTCCCGTCACAGCGTCACTTATTCCCTTCATGGCTTCAATCTCTACATTAACACCCCCCCCCTTTTTTTTTCTCTTATCCCGAAATTCCATTTCTTTCTCTTTATTGCATCTTCCTTCTCAACCGACCCCCCTCTCCCAAACAATGTCACCCCCACCCCCCAAAACCCTTCTTTCTCCACTCGCAGGTCACTTCCGTCACTGTCCCAAAATGACAACGCGCCAAATTATCCCGGGCCTCACTCGCTCCAATAAGACGGCCAGAAATTTTCTTTTGTTGTTCGGAAATCTTTGAGTGTCTTCAAGACAAGGGAAAATCTTTGAGAGTCTAGAAGACAAGGGCAAATTTTCTTGAGGAGGTACGGCGGGTTTGGGGAGGGGGGAAGCCTCGTTACCCGTGATGACCACGGTCCAACGAGGGCGTGATGAAAATGGGCGATCGGGGGCGCCACAGAGCTCATCGTGTTCACTTTGTTTTGAATTTCGGTATCGAATTGTGTGCTTCAGGTCCGCTGGGCAATCGGGCGATCTTCTCGTCTGGCATTCAGTGCTGAAGATGTTAAGAAGATAGACACACCCAGGCACAGACTGCATACAGTTTTCTACCATTTTTTTTTTGGGGTGGTTTATCTGTTGAAGCATTTCGTAAGACATGCATCTCTTCGCTGAACAATTGATATGGACGTCTTGTAAGAAACATCCACTGTCTTAGGATGTCAATTTATGTCGTGTCATCTGGTTTCTTAAAGCATTTCAGAAATGGACAAATGACATGAGTGAACAAGGTTGTAGGTTGTGGGTTCCAGGCTCGAGAAGGGTTGATCTCAGGACTGAAGGTTTACAGATAAAAGTAGTCAAAAGGGACATGTCATACGTTAGAAGCAGGCTCGGAGATCAACCTTGAGGACACCTGAGACATCTTCTTGGACTTTCATATTAAGCTCTTGAGTTGAGGAAAAGCGAAGATGGAAGAGGCATTAGTCTTAATTCTTATTTCAGACACATGTTAAAAGTGGAAGAGACCAGATACAGAACGTCTGCACACGTTCCCATGGCAACCATGTCGTCTGCTGCAATCCTTTTTTTATCTGGCTTCCTTATATAGTAGACACGATCCCCCCTCCGCAAGGGTAATGTCTCTTTTGTTTTGGTGGATCCCCCCCCCCTTTTTTTTTTCATAAACCTGAGCAAAATCTTGAAACAGGAAGGGGCGAGCGAATGAGGTTGGTATGGTGATGGCATTGTGCCGCGACTGTTCAACGCTGGTACACACAGCTGATGACCTGGAGATGATGTACGATACCCACCCTTGGTACACAAATACAAACACTCCCCCCCCCCTTCCCCATTAGTGATTGATGAAACTTATTCCACGTCACTGAGCGGTGAGCATTCATCGGTTCCCCCAGCACTCTCGCCCCCCCCCCTCAAATATTGTTACTGCATTAAGTTTTGACTTCAATCAGATTTCTGAGGACCTTATCAGTTTTGTAGGTACATGCTCACCATTAAATACAAAACTATTCAATAAAATTTTGGTTAAAAGAAGTTTGAATGTTTGTAAACATAATAAAGCATGCGGTCTGACTGAACTAAACAGGGAGCAAGCTCCAAACGTTAAGTCCCTTCACGGGAAACGACATTTCTTGTAAGTAAAAGACTTATACATCATTGTCTGATTCATGCCACCCGTTCTATTCTCAAATGACACCAGGAAACTAAGAGAACTGGATAGGTATCGCTTTTTGTAGAATAATATGTCTTCAGAACTCGGAGGCTTGTAGACCATATCAATTCACTTACAAGGAAACATGATCTAAGTTTTATTTGCAGTGTGTGTGCTGTGTATTTTGTTAATAAGGAAAAAAAAATCTACTTCAAGAATTAGTCTCCATCAACCTCTGCGAAAGATTTCATATCGTGTTAAGAGATAGGTCTCTTCTAGATTCTCTCTCTATCCTTATAAATATATATCTATCTCTGTGTGTGTTAAACCAATCTGCAAGCATCGAAGTAGGTCGACCTATATTAAAAAAAAAAAACATCAATGTACTACAAGGAATCTGTTTCCGCCTCTCTCATCGTGACCCAACTCCTGCCACCGCGGCCATGCAGGGCTTTCCTGGCGCCCTTATTTTGTGGCGGTGATGACACCCCTGTGTGAAGGTTTTAGGGTCAGATTACTGACAGGGGCCGGCCAATACACGTACGCACACACACACACAAACACACACACACATACCTTGGATAGCTGGGTGGTCTGTAGATGTGCTTGCTAAACAAAATAACAGAGGAGAGAATACAACAGGGCATTTAGAACACACACACACACACACGCTTACGTAATCACCATATTAAGTGAAACCGATGTGTCTGAGCTTCGTACATGGTAGAGTGTTAGCTGATATCAATCGTCAGCATTTTAGTCTATTGTTTACATTTTTAAATATAAAAAAAAATCTAATAAATTAAATGACAACAAAAACGATACTGACACTTCTTTGGTACATAACGTTTACAAATTGCTATGATTTATTATTACAACTTGAACAGAATCACGGTTGGTAAGACAAGGTACATAGGATTAACGGCGAAATCAAGGGCAGTTATAAATCGCAGGCTTCTTGCTTGCTACATTTAAATTCGGTTATCTTTCCTGATTATTCCTCGGCCTATTTTTGGTACGCCTCACAAGGGTTGGTTATATTTATAGAATGGGAGATGCAAGGGAAGGAACTGTTATTGAATATGAAAAGCCCATGAAAGTTTTCTAATAACGTACGAAGCCTACATTTAATTTTTTTATATAGATAATTTATTATGTAGAGGGATATTTTTAAATATATCAACAGCTGTTATTAAATATAATCCAAATATAATGGTAACAGAATTTTTATTGCAAGACACTGATTTATCACATGCTTTTTTCTCTAGATTATCATATGCTCGATGTTGAGGCTTCGTTATTATTCATTTATAACCTACATCCATATGTGATTCAATTCAGTAGGTCGCCACGTTTTAGCCCTATTCGGTCGCCACTTACAAAGACAAAGATAACACCGTACATCGACATGAGGATACACAATTCTTTCCAGCCTTCTTCCCTTTCCCGCCTCTCTGAAATTCGTAAACCCTCTTTCTCTATTTCCTCATAGTCTGAATACACCCCCCTCAATCTCTCTTCAACCTTCTGAATATTAACATCATAATCTCAAAAGTACTACTATCGAATTGGCTTTTTTTTTTTTTTTTGATGGATCGCTTTAGAGTTTGAACGTTGGCTAATACTATCCTTATCCTGCTGCTAGAGACATGTTCTCTCGGGAATAGTAGCCCTCAGGGTGCGGCTCAGTTTTAGACAGTTTTGACCCCTCCTCCTTACCAAAAGACCTACTTTGTCATAGGTTCGACAGGTTTAAATAATATTAACTAGACAAAAGAAATTGCTAAAATTGGTGTTCACGTGAGGTTCGCTGATAGGATATTTGTGCACTATACCTTCCATTGGTATTTGTTTAGTAGATCTTGCACTGGTATTTGTCTACTATACCTAATATTGGTATTTCTTCACTATAGACTTTACCTTTTTTATTTTTTTAAACTATACCCGTCATTGGTATTTGCTTATTAGATCCAAAGTAATCGAACTAGAAAGTTGCAGTTTAAAAGCTCCCATTATTTAAATCACATCTTGTGTCAGCAGCAAAGTTTAGTGACGTAGCACACAAGTTATGTGTGACAAAATGTGGGCGCGCGTGTATGTGTGTGTGTGTGTGTCTCACCGATGAGTTAAGCACCACGAATAGCAGGAGGAAAAGATTTGGATTAATTGTTTGCCCTGTTGAGTATACACACATAGTAGGAAATCTGTATCAGTTTGTGTGTGTGCCTGGAAGGGGTCTGAATGTTTTAGGTGCAGGATAATCAGTCAATTAGGGCCCAATCGAAAGTCGTAATTAAGTCGGTCTTTATGTGTGTAACACATAGACACAGTACAACACAAAATACATTTCTTGGAGGGGCCCTACCAGCTGTTATCCCGCGACCGTCTTTGTCTTTCCCCTGCGGGGACAAACATGGCTGAAGATGTCACTGGAGTTGGATGTTTTGAGTGACAAGACATATGACGTAGTTTGTCATTCATGACAGCGTGTGTGTATGTTTGTGTGTAGGTGTGTCATTTGATGGAGTGCTCTTACTCAACACAGTAACACTGTAGCACCCCCATCTCTTCTTGAACATAGCTCCACAGTGTCTCTACAAGTTTTATAAGCGATGTTACTTTCAAATTTAACCTTCTGACCTTCTAGTTTTGTTATTGTTGCTGTTACTGATGTTGATTGTTGTTGCTGCTGTGGTGGTTAATGCTGTTGCTGTTGGTGTCGCTGATGTTGTTACTATTGTTGTTTACAGTTGTTGCTCTTCTGTTGATATTTATGGTGTTGCCGCTTCTGTTGGTTTTTGCTGTTGTTTTTACTTATGATATTGTTGTTATTATAGATGTTGTTGCTGTGTATGTTATTGTTATTGTTTTTATTAGTATAGCTGTTGTTGTTTTACAATAAGGTTATACCTATCCATGGTACAGAATAAGCTTGATTTGTACATGCTTAACGTAAACTTGTTTGATTCATTTCTTTTGCTCCTACTTTTTAAATCTTACATAGAGCAGATCGTTGCTTAATTAAATTGTTTCGTTGTGATGTAAACTTTTAAAACTCAAACTCTTCAATTGTACATTTTCTGACCTCTTAACCTCTCACTGACGTCATATCTTTGTGACGATTTTTCGTGTTAGAAAGAAAGATGAATGAATTTCAAGAGGATGTCTGGGGCAGAGGTGGATGAGGTATCAGCGATAATGCATCCTGACATACAAGGGCAGACTAGTCGTTGCGATAGTCCGAAGTAATCCATCCTCTAACTGGCTGAGAGGTATCCCCCCCCCCCATCTTATTCTAAACACATGGGCTAGAGAGAGTGGGAGGCTACTTCAGAGGGCTACATGACTCTGTAGTTTTCTGCTTAATAGAATCATCTTTACCTTTTGTGATTCTTTCTCTACCAAGATTTGAGATCCCTTCTGCCCCCCCCCCCTTTTCAATACGGCATTAAATTTGTTATACTTTAAATCTTGATAAATACATTGATAAAAATGTCTTGAATAAAGGACAAATATTTGTTTTAAGACAGATCCAGTGTCTATTAATACAATTAGCACCGGAAATAAACGAGAGATAATAAGACAGTAACCATTAATTGTATACTGTATTACGTGTAAAGTATAATGTGTATTCAAGGAAATGGTATTAAAGTATAACCACACTATTATTGGGTTTGAAATAAGCTAAATAGAACAATATCAGTACCGGGCACCGAGAACGAAAAATAAAAAAAGGTATCTATGTCTTCGTCGTCTACGATGACCGAGTATGGCTAGATCTATGACCTGTCCACTGTCCGTGTGGATAGTCAAAGACAGTCCTAGTTTTCTACCAAGCACACTTTCCATCCTTAGCTTTTACGTTGGTCAACTTACTTTTAAGCCAATAGCTTCTACCAAAATAGTTTTATATAGTAACGGAAATTTCCAAAAAGGTTTGCATTTTTCCGATAGATTTTCCAGATAGGGCCATTTTTGTTTTGTTTTGTTCTTTTAGATGTTTCGAGAATTTGTTGTAAAATTTTGTTTCAGACAATGTTTGTGATTTCTAAAAATAAATAATAATAAAAAAAAAACACCAGTAGCAACAGCGTACCGCAGCACGACCAGCGCAAAGCTAAGATACTAGCAACTACAACCCGTATAGATGTCAAGTCAGTTGGCAGATACGGCGTTTCACTGATGCACATTCCTCTTGAACTGGGGGGGGGGGAGGAGAAATAGGCGCCCATGCTGGGTTGATGTAAAGTGTCAAGAAAGTATCTGGAGGTAGACACAGCCATAAGAGTTTCTCGACGGGGGGAAAACTGCCTCCCCGCAGTTAAGACAAAATTAACTCTTTTTTTTTGTGTGTGTGAGTGTGCGCGCGCACTGAGGTGCTAGGGAGGACCTGGGCGTAGGATGTGTCGAGGAATCTCGGACTGCAGTCAGTGAGAAGGTATTAGGAAGCTGCGGGGAGGGGGGGGGCGGAGGGAATGGGAGTGGCGATGCTGATATAAACTGAAGGCTATAGGGCTGATAAACTTGACATGCGAGATGGGATTACGGAAGTTAAAAAAAAAAAAAAGAGTAAATTTATATCTATTTAGAGAGAGAGATGAAAAACAAGTGGAAAAGTGTGTGTGTGTGCAATAGTTAAAGTGAAAATACGTTGAGATGTATAAATAGACCTAGAAGTACTTACAAGTAGTAGCTTCATAGCGTTTTTGTCTCAGATACAATCTTACCAATGATATCCTGAAGTGCCTGAAAGAGGCCACGATGTGGAATTTAACATTTCCGGAAGACATAGATCTAGTTTATATTTAAACATTACCGGTATACAAAGCCTCGCATAAATATGCTCACTGAGTGCCCATTGAGTGTCCACTGATTGCTACAGTTGACCACAGAGAGTGTTTGCAGGTTAAGGGTGGGAACGGTAACTTAGTTACATATAGTAAATTTCTTTGTAAAAACTGTAAATAGCTGCTTTGTATGTATCCAAATGTAATCATACACTTAGAGCCCCTGTGTAAATTTGTTGATACAGGGGCGGTGTGAACTTGTTTTCAAGTCTTAGTGGGGAGCTAAAAAAAAAGAGATTGATTGAATTACAGGAGAAAGGGAGGGGGCTATCCTGATCATAAATCACCCCGGAGTTTACGGGGAATTTTTTTTTTTGGGCCACGCTATATAGAACCTGCGCAAGGTTTACTGCCCACATCCTGAAAGCCAACATGGCCGACCACAGCCTCATTGTGGTTTTCATTTCCTTTCCTTTTTT
>JADKLZ010028207.1:0-10378 GCA_021533235.1 Biomphalaria straminea | reverse complement strand
ACTTAGGCTCTTCACTTCAATATAAGGCGCCAACCAGGGAAAAAAAAATTCCTCCGCGCCTTTCTCTCCCTCTTTCACACGGACTTTGTAATCCGCAAAATGAAAAGATGTATTCTCTTTCACTTGCCTCTTAATGCTTTCTTCCACTTTAAAAAATAAAAACATAGACTGGCGCCAGTTTAGTAAGTTTTTTTTCCTTTTCAAGCTTCTCTAAATATTTAAAACGGTGGATGCAAAGGGAAGATTCTGCCCCCACTCCTCCTCTCCCAGACCAAGACTCCGCCGCTGTTTCGACGCAACGCCGGCGTTAATACGCTGATGGCTTTTGCTGCTTCAGAGCGTTACGTGATCCGGCAGTCGTTTGATGGCTGACAATCTTGTATACAGGCTGATTTTTTTTAGCGGGTTAGGCTAAATTGTTTTTGGCGGGAAAGGATTTCAAAAAAAAAAAAAGAAGCTTTTGAAGGTTGGCAACTGTTTATGAGTTACAGGCCACACATAGACCCAACGTGATTTCTGAAAAGCGTATATCGACGTGCGTCATTCAGAGTAGCACCACACAAGCAGAAAGCCACATCAATCTCTGGTGTTTCAATACGTTTGTAAATATTGATCTTTGTTTCGAGTTGATGCTCTGTGCCTGCTTCGCATCAGTTCTTAAAACATCAAAAGCGATTTTTGTTAAATCCTAGTAAATTGTTTTTTTTTTCTTAGAGCTATTAGACACGTTAATCTCATTTAGAGACTTCCAGATCCTAGATCTGAGGACCTATAGATTTGATTCGTTTTGAAATTTCATCTTTTTGATCTATATTTTTGTTTACGATTCTGTTTGTTGACGTTTGTTAAGTGTCTTGTCCAAACTTCCTACAGGACGTCAAAGGATGGAAGCAGTTCGGCTTACTATTCGGGATCATAGTCCAAAGCGCAGGGCTCTTCACCAGGCGTCTTCTAGTCTGAAGGATACTATTGGTTCTGTATTTGAAAGAATTCTTACAGAACAAATTTCTGGTCAACATGTCAGATAGTTTTTGCGGTTTAGGATGTACTATATTAATGTCTCTATGAAATTCCAATTTTGAATACAAAGTTTTAAAGTCTTCTGGTTTGGCTTTTGTGAATATTAGTCGTTTAAATACTAAAGGAGTAAGCAGATAAAAACAAGATTTTGAACCAGAAAATCACTTCCATCAAACTACCTCCTTATAAGATCTTCCGTCTTGGATCTAGATTCTCGGCCATGATCTTCCAAGCCACGATTGTATGGCTTTGTTCCCAAACAGTTCTGGAAACATGTACAAGACTTTGACATTGTGACAGATATTTGGGCAGCGTTGACACATGACGCCGAGCACGTAGACAGTGTCTACATGCAGGTTGTAAAAAAAAAAAAAAATCAAACTCTCTTTTGTGTGCGAGAGTATCTGTGTGCGTGTGTTGCAGAAGCCAATGACGTCATCTTTTTATGACGAAGTCGCGCATGTACGGAGATTGCCATGATTTATTGCGCATGTATAGGGGAGAGAGTGCTACAGACCTCGATACAAAAAAACAAAAAACTTTCTTCCCGTACAAATGAACCTTTAGGGCGGGGGGGGGGGGTAGCGCCTTGTCTGGAGAATGAGGATAAACATTTGAACGTACTGTAATTAACAAGTTTAGGCTGTTTTTTTTTTTAAGGCGAAAAAGTAGTTTGATACACTTTCATTCTTGGTGGATTTCAGTGCACAGTTATCACACACACACTCAGAAACACGGTGCACATGGTAGGTAGTAGACTATGTAGCATGTACCTGAGCGTGAGTAGTTATTTGAAAGCAGCTTTGGTATTGTACTGCTTACGTCCAGTGACTGTCACCACATTGTGGCATCCGATAATGACATAGACTGTCATTTGGGAATCTGCACGGGCCTGAAATATTTAGCTGAAGTTTACTCCTTCATCCAGTAGTTTTTAAACAACTATCATGATAGTTGGAATTCTTTAGTATAGCAGATAGATAGCTAGTTAGCTTCATAGATAGATAGACAGCGGGTGAAAAATGGGGGGGGGGGGCACTCTATATAGCTAACACCAAGGGAGATAATTTAGAAGACAATAATGTGCTCATACAAACTGCGATACTGTTATCTGACAGTTAGAACAGCTCCTGCACAAACACCTGCCAAATAAGACTGACCATTTTATAGCAGTGCCCAGAGGTCAGTTCTCATTCTTATATGACCTCATTACTTTGTCGACAAACATTTCTCCACTCTGGAATTCAGATAGAGTGTCCCCCTCCCCTCCCCTTTCCCAGTGATACGGTGTTATCGGAACCACGGTTTTACTCTCCCCCCCGGGGTTCCTCCTTTCTTTCACCGGGAAATTTCCCCCCCCCCTTCCACCTTCTTTCTCCCCTCACTACAGCAGCACTAGCTGTACATCTAGCTGTAATTCTACTAAGGAAACAACCACGGGTTCTGTCCCCTTGCGATGCAAGAGGAAGCGGAAATCTAAAGACATACTTGAGGCTGAGACCCAGGGACACAATAGAACGTTTGTCTGCGGTCTCTACGTCTGCTAGAAGCCATCTTGCTAGTGATAACCCCACTGTTGGTTTTGGCATCTCTGGACGACTATCTTTTTAAAACCCCGTCTCTTCCGCTTCTGGAATGTACCTAGAGAAAAAAAAAAGAGGATGAAACAAGAGAAAGCTATTTTTAGATCACAAAAATAAATATATACACATTTTTGTAATGCGTTTAAAATAGTTTGCGATAGAAGTAAGGCTATTTCTGTTTCTCTGTCATAGCAAAATTTGAATTGATTCTTTTTTAATATATATCTTTCTCTTTCTCTTCTTCTTCTCTCTCCCCCCTCTCTCTCCTTGTTTCCTTCCTCTGTATCACTCTCTTCGTGTCTTTTCAAAACACCTTTTATCTTTCTTCTATTTCCTCCCTGTACAGATTTTGAAACTTTTTGCGCATGCGCATTCAAGGATACAGAGGTATGAAACTCCTGTCGTTCCTGGAGGTGTCACAGAATGACTAGTTGATTTTTAAAGAGTTTCTTATAGAAGTGAATATTTATTACAATTATAACGTCTTTCCCCGAACTCTAGGATGGAAAGATATGGCGGTAGAAGGTGTTCGAATTCCAGACTATCATACTAGAGTCAAGAGCGCATACCACTCGACCATACAGCCACCCATTTTGTAAAAATAATAATAATCCAGTTTTTATAAGTAATCTTGTATATTTGTTGGCATATTATTATTACTAGCCAAAATAAAAGACTTTTTTTTATAAATTAACTCATATAAATGTCTAATTATCTTTTTTTAGTTTTAATTATGTAATTCTAAAATGTAATTGATTTTTTAAAAATTATTTATAATACTAATTTTATTTTTAAATATTGACATTTGAGATTTGAAGCTTTGGGTTGGTGGGGGAAGGGGCATACGAAGGCATTATGCTGGTAATTTTGAGACCCGATTTGTATCAGCAAAACGCCAGTCTGGCATAGTCTGCGCGTAGAACAATGGGTTTTGTTGTTTCTTTTTATGGCCAGGTTCTAGCGCCGCGGTAAGACCGAAGTTCGCTGATCGCTATCTTGTCAATAAAAATTGAAATCCCTCGGCACGGCAGCCATTATGGCTTCGTCTGCCGAAGGTGTCGCTGGCATCAGGTTCACACGGCCAGTAGACACGTCATATTCCCCATTTGCCGTCCGGCGCGGACTAGTTAGTCACTGGGATGGTACAGATAAAAACGTGCCGTGCGCGGCTAATATTGCATTGTAAGGGCGCATTCAGTTGTACAAGTGAAAGGAGAGTTCACATGCACTCTTAAATTTTGGTAAAAAGAAAAGGACGGACTGACAGACAGATAATAGAAAACAAATAGTAGCTTTTTTTTTCTTTTTTCTCTTTCGTTATTTCTCTCTCTTTCTCTCTCTTTCTTTCTCTCTTTGTTTTTCTCTCTCTTTTTCTCTCTTCCCCTATCGTTCTTTCTCTCTCTTTCTCTCTCTCTGTCTGTCTCTCTCTCTCTGTGTCTCTCTCTCTCACTCTCTCTTTCTAAGACACTCCACATGTTTTATCTACACTTACAAGAGGCGGTTATGAACTTAAACTCGCTACTAATGACCCACTCAACATCTATATAAAAAAAATGTCGTTCCCTCCTCATGTTTAACAAAAAATCTTGACAGTTTTATGACTTTTGCTGTTCAATTTTATCTACGAAGAATTGTTTTTTTTTTAAGTCAGTTAGTTCTCCACTTGTTCTGGAATATTCCGATCAGTTTACTCGGAACAATGGAAAATTTATCCAAATTTGGCCTTTAGGCCGCAGAAGCATTTATGACTAGAACGCGTAATGTCAAATGACAGGGGCGCATCTGACCAGAAATTGCAGGTTCTCATATGTGGCAACTGTGTTGGTCTGTATGCATCATATGTCCTCTACCAGGAGATCGTCAGCTAATGAAGACTCGTGAGGATCGACGGAAATAAACATCAGCACCCAGATCTGACTCTTGAACACGTCTGTTAAATCACCACTACTTTATGGAGAAGAGAACTGGAGAACCATCGTCGTCACCATGACAACAATAGATGGTATTCAGCAATATCTTCCTTGTGAAGATTTTTAGGATCCACTGATGGTATTCAGCAATATCTTCCTCCTGAAGATTTTTAGGATCCACTGACAGTGTAAGATCTCGAATAAGGAATTGTGCCAAAAGAGAAAAGTAGCAGCCCATTGAAGTAGATATTCTTCGAAGACGCTGGAGATGGATAGGCCACACACTTGTCAAGCCTGTATCCATCATTACAAGTCAAGCCCTAACTTGCGCCCCCTAACTTGCCCCCCCCCCCCCCAAAAAAAAAAAAAGAGGAAGAGAGGACGGCCCAGGAATACATGGCGCCGCTATTTGGAAGAAGATGCAAAGCAAAAATGCAAGCCGTGGGGAGAGTTGAAAAGACTCGATCAGAGACGCCGGGAGGAAGCTTGAACCACAGTCAGAGAAGATATCTTCACCCTAACGAGCACGCCGCCTCTGGGTAAGAAACAACACAATTCTGCCTTTATGAAGGCAAATAGACATTCATAATGTATTTATAGAAATACTTATGTCTTGTATGTTGGCTAATTCACAATGCAATAAGTACATAACAAACATCCTGTCAACAATCATGTTTGTGGACGGGCAAACAAATGTTTGAAGATTGTAAAAGTTCATTGTGATAACTCCCTGCCCTCCCACCCACCATTTTAATTCTACCTCCCTATCCCCTCCTTTATTATATGTATTTTATGTGTTCTCCTGGCTATTAAACTGTGGAACGTACGCAAGTATGTACGCTTACAACAACAAGACAACAATAGTAGAACAATGACAGCGTCGAATGCTGGTTACGTCTTTTGTTGTTGGACTGACAGTGGGTCATTAAAATCTAGTCCATGTGTCTCAAAGGTTCTCAAATGATCTGGAGAGTGGGTCTAGCTTATTTAGGGAGACGTTTTCGCACTATCAGTCACTGGAACATTTGGGGCCAGGATGTAAAAGAATTTTTGATACCGCACTGCACGCGAGCACACACAGCAAGGGAGAGACAAACATGCACTCCTCCTGCCCAGGCCTGCACACGTCACACTGAATGACAAACGTCATGTGCATGGATGTAAGTATGTGTGTATGTGCGTGCTTGTGTAGAGAAATGCGCCCCCCCCCCCTTTTCCTTTATCCCCCAAATGAAATGCAACTATATTTTACCTTCCTAACTTTTTTTTTCACGAAACTTCTTTCTCACCAAATTCTATTGTGTTTTTTTTTTATTTCTCTAAACGTTTGGACAACATCGCGACTGTTTACATTTTCAACGAATGTTTTTGACTATATTGGAGGTTTGTTGACGCCTACATTTATAGTGCATATGTTTTTTTTTCCACTTCTACTTGGACACAGTAGCAAAGCACCAGTTTAGAAAATAAGGGAAGACTTCTTAGAATTCAGTTTTCAGAATTTAATATTCAAATCCCCCCAAACCATCATTTAGCTTTGTGGCATATGCATATAATTCATACATTCATTTACACTAATGTAATACAACTTACATTTTCCCCTTCCCTTCTCTTTCTTTTTCTCTTTTTCTAAAAATATAATCCCCGCAAACCTAATACACTGTATTTCTTATATTTGATACTAATTAAAGCACGCTTTAATAAAATATCTATAAAGATACGAAGACGCATTTCTTATTCCGTATGCTGGGACAAGATCGTATAAGTGCTCCTTCTTCTCTAGTACCGTTGCAATGGGTGGCCTGAGATGGCCATTGAAAGTAATGACATTGCAGTCTCTAACTTGAGCGTACAGATTAACTCATGGACGTAATTATCTACTGGTTGGAAGAACCTATCATGCAGGCTCTCTCCGCCCTGAAAGTGCCTCGCTGCAGACACTGCGCACGGATTCGAGCAGGTCTGTAGGTCACGTCCTGTATGTCTGTCCCCGAATGGCTAGGAGCGGTGAAACTTGACGCTGCGTGAAATCGGATTCCTACGCACTGACGTCACTGGCGAGAGAAAAGAAAAATACGAATTTAAAAACATGGCAGGCCATCGACAGATTATCTTTGCAGGACCAAGGCCACCCCTCGCCCTTGTTACTTTCTGGAGAGAAATTACATTTATCTGAATTCGTTAGTTACTTACCTTCCTTTATCTGAATTCGTTAGTTACTTACCTTTCACACACCCCACCCTCCATCTCCCCCTTTCCTTTTTAACCCCAAACACTCACACACACGCAATGTAAGCCGCATGGTTTGAAACAACAGCTTTAATCTTATTGCTGAAGATGCATCAAAATATAGTTCCAATATCCCTTTGCGGATTGATTTAATATTGAAAGTCTACATCCTCATTCATCCCCAAGATCTCTAGCCACATGTTTCAGCCTCAAAGACTGTTCTGACCAATGAGACTCGGATAGTTGAAGCGAGGGGGGGGGGTGCAATTTAAATAAAGGAGAGAATTTGGGCCTAGGCGGGGGAGCTTGTTTTTGTATGTTCCCCCCCCCAAAAAAAGTACCAATAATTTATTTATAGCCTCCAAGTGTTGATTAAAATACCCTCAACGTGTTGCTGAGAATCAAACTAATAAGCTGAGCATTGCAGTTCTGTACCTAACGCTGCATCCTCCACGTAGGATCTGACTTGTATAAGATCCTGCTACTCTGACAAGAACTAGATCTATAGGTCTCATTAACACAAGAGTTTTTGAGACACTTGCAGAAATCTAGGGAGAGAAAGTACTCGGAGATAATAGCAGTTCAGATTTCTATTGTATTCTTCATTTTCTCCCCCCCCCCCTGGGTGTCGGTCTCTCTCTCTCTCTTTATGTATATAAAAAAGATCGTCTTTAATCTTGGTACAGATTAGAAACGACACGAAGATTGAATTTTATCGATTCCGAAAAGGAATCGATTCCCTCGCGCCAGCACCACTTGGGTGTCTCCGTGTGTCAGGGCGCTCAGTTGTATGGAAAATTGCAACCTTTATTTTTTCTTTTTAATTCGTCTAATAAATCTTAGATCTTCCTTTTTTTTGTTTCGCCCACATTAATTATGGCATGGAATGCACGTGAATTCATTACTAGTTGTTTTAATTCATCATGTGTTCGTGTTTTTTGTTTTTCATTTCTTCGTTATTTTGTTTTCCCTGTAATCTGCTCCGGCCGGAGGGTAGACAGAGGGTATCGGGTAACGCAGGGAGTAGGCAGGCGATGTCTTTGTGTGATCAGAAAGCTGAACAAAATATTGATATTAGTTGGAAGGGAGTGTAACATGAAACCGGGCGTAGGGTTGTACAGATTTGTGAAAGTAATACTATCACAGTAGACTGTGTGTGTGCGCGCGTGTGTGGGTGAGTTTACTTACACAGGATACTGTACAGTTAACAATTACTTACAGACATGCTCGAGCGTGATTTAAGACTCCCGGGCGCCAATAAATTAAGACAGCTAATCAGACATTATGACACATTATCACGTGTAAGCCGAGACACTATTTGCTGAGTTAGTGAGACACTTAGCTTCGCAGATAAAAATGAATACAGTTAAACATATAGTCTGTTGTTTTTTTTAGTCTCTAAAAACAAAAGTAAAGCTCTCCTTTCAGACAATGGCTTCTTTAGGGCAGATGATGCAAATGTTATCTGTTTCTTTGGCCAACGGTTAATGATTAGGGTGTCATGTCGCCAGCACAACGACCAAACTCCTTTACTTTCCACAACTTAAGTCAGGTACCTATTTGAGTGATTGGACCCATGGGTGCCCTAAAAATCCATAAATTCAAATTCCTAGTCTTCACCGAGATTCGAACCCAGGACCCCAGTTTCGGAAGCCAAGTGTTTAAGCAATCAGCCATCGCGCCTCCTTTAGGTCTGAAGTTTTGAATAATAAAAATAAAAACATAAAAAGATTTTTTTCAAGGTTGGAACAAACTTAAAACGAGTTGTAATAATACCCCTGGAGCAGAGGGGAATGACCCCTTCCTCCCCACTCCAACCAAAGACTACTTCCGTCTTCACCCATTCGCCCCCCTCCGCGTAAAGCGTACTGCTAACTGCGTCTTAAGATCAATTCGATCATTGTAATTGAATACTAAGAAATTAAAGCTGATCCAAAAAATGTCAAAACCAGTTTACAAATCTTAATCCAAAATGTAAAATGATTCGAACCTTACTCCATCTGTTTAAAGGGTGAACTCTCCAACCCACATCGTTTACGTCTCTTGTAAAAAAGGGAAAAAAATCGACTAGCATTTTCTGAATTAACACATCCGTGGCTGGATCTCCACTTACTTAGAGCAGGCCCTGCTCCTTTGTACACAATCACACACTTGAAGACGGACATGCAGTTGTATTTGTGTTTTCCTGTAGGGAGTAGACCCCCCCCCCTCCCATGAGATGCTAATGACTGCAGCGATGTAGCCAGAGGCGTCGTCCTAGTTGGTTTTCTTTTTCAAGTAATTAACAAGAAAATTCCCTTTATTTTTTCCAACCACCCATTTTCATCTTCATAAAGTCTATTGCGCAACGACAGATTTTAAACACATCAAGGTCAAGTTCATATATCTCTATCTGTGCTTGCGCATGCGCTAATCTACAACCATGTCGTGTGACAAAGCCTGAAAGGTTTCCATTTGACATCTAGTACCGTTTACTATTTGATAACCTTCACGTACAGAGCTAAACGTAATAACAATAATATTTCCTGTAACAGAATAGCCCAGAGCGCTAAAGCGCAATAATCAGTACATTATTCTACTTATCAATCTTATTATAACCAAGTTTTCTCAGTGCCTGATAACTTTGAAGTCTGTTCATAGAGACTATTTATGTTTATTTCAAGGGGCGACTGCATAAACGTAATCTAATCCAAAAGTTCAAAGCCTTTCTGCTGAATCTATACCATCATAATGCGTCTCTAACTAGGCATGTATAATATAGAATTCTATTATGAGTTTAGGACGCACTCTACATTCTGTTAGCCTCTTGTCCACAAATAATGAGTCCCCTCTTTTCTTTAACCTCCCCCCCTCCTTCTTAGGCACAAATGATACGTTTCTCTTATTACTGAAAATGTGTACATGCCTCATTGAGCAGGTACGCAATCCAACGCCAGCGAAACCAGACATTCAACTCCACGCTGCAACACAACTTTGATTCAAGAGTGGAGCCCAGAGGCTGATGGGAATGTTTGTAACGTACCCAAGCCTTCCCCCGCAAAACACACCAACTAGCTTTCAAGCAGTTAAAATAGGTACATAAGCAAAGATTTCGTACACATGCGTATAAAACTGTCTTGGTACATGTCGGATATATGTACACATTTCTGTGTTGACAACACGCCAAGGAACGTCATGTCTCCTAGTAATTTTTTTTTTTAAACTTAAAGTGTTCCGATTTTCTATTGTGACAAAACTAAAACATTCGACTAAAATTTTTAAATATAAAAGCACTTAATTGTTGACAAACTCCCTACCCATTTCTCTCTCTCTCTCTCTCTCTCTCTCTTCATTCATCGATTTTTTATGAAAGTATTATTATATGCCAATGCGGTTTTAGTACTATGTGTATTTATAATAAAGATCCATAAAAAAATTGTAAAATAATAAAAATTAGAAAAAAAAAGAAAAAAGAACGGAAGTGGTCTACTTTCGTTCTGTTTCTGTCCGGACATTAAAGTCCTTGAGTGAGGAGGTCTACGCAGTTAAAGAATGAAGTACCCAGCTTTTTTTTCTTCGCTTGAATGGTCATCCAGTTTGTCAATATGGCGGACTGGTCTCAGAGAGCTAGTTAGAACTTATCAATATTTTCTTTCA
>JADKLZ010028206.1:0-10450 GCA_021533235.1 Biomphalaria straminea | reverse complement strand
ACTTAGGCTCTTCACTTCAATATAAGGCGCCAACCAGGGAAAAAAAATATTCCTCTGCGCCTTTCTCTCCCTCTTTCACACGGACTTTGTAATCCGCAAAATGAAAAGATGTATTCTCTTTCACTTGCCTCTTAATGCTTTCTTCCACTTTAAAAAATAAAAACATAGACTGGCGCCAGTTTAGTAAGTTTTTTTTTTCCTTTTCAAGCTGCTCTAAATATTTAAAACGGTGGATGCAAAGGGAAGATTCTGCCCCCACTCCTCCTCTCCCAGACTCCGCCGCTGTTTCGACGCAACGCCGGCGTTAATACGCTGATGGCTTTTGCTGCTTCAGAGCGTTACGTGATCCGGCAGTCGTTTGATGGCTGACAATCTTGTATACAGGCTGATTTTTTTAGCGGGTTAGGCTAAATTGTTTTTGGCGGGAAAGGATTTCAAAAAAAAAAAAAGAAGCTTTTGAAGGTTGGCAACTGTTTATGAGTTACAGGCCACACATAGACCCAACGTGATTTCTGAAAAGCGTATATCGACGTGCGTCATTCAGAGTAGCACCACACAAGCAGAAAGCCACATCAATCTCTGGTGTTTCAATACGTTTGTAAATATTGATCTTTGTTTCGAGTTGATGCTCTGTGCCTGCTTCGCATCAGTTCTTAAAACATCAAAAGCGATTTTTGTTAAATCCTAGTAAATTGTTGTTTTTTTTCTTAGAGCTATTAGACACGTTAATCTCATTTAGAGACTTCTAGATCCTTGATCTCAGGATCTATAGATTTGATTCGTTTTGAAATTTCATCTTTTTGATCTATATTTTTGTTTACGATTCTGTTTGTTGACGTTTGTTAAGTGTCTTGTCCAAACTTCCTACAGGACGTCAAAGGATGGAAGCAGTTCGGCTTACTATTCGGGATCATAGTCCAAAGCGCAGGGCTCTTCACCAGGCGTCTTCTAGTCTGAAGGATACTATTGGTTCTGTATTTGAAAGAATTCCTACAGAACAAATTTCTGGTCAACATGTCAGATAGTTTTTGGGGTTTAGGATGTACTATATTAATGTCTCTATGAAATTCCAATTTTGAATACAAAGTTTTAAAGTCTTCTGGTTTGGCTTTTGTGAATATTAGTCGTTTTAATACTAAAGGAGTAAGCAGAGAAAAACAAGATTTTCAACCAGAAAACCACTTCCATCAAACTACCTCCTTATAAGATCTTCCGTCTTGGATCTAGATTCTCGGCCATGATCTTCCAAGCCACGATTGTATGGCTTTGTTCCCAAACAGTTCTGGAAACATGTACAAGACTTTGACATTGTGACAGATATTTGGGCAGCGTTGACACATGACGCCGAGCACGTAGACAGTGTCTACATGCAGGTTGTAAAAAAAAAAAAAAAATCAAACTCTCTTTTGTGTGCGAGAGTATCTGTGTGCGTGTGTTGCAGAAGCCAATGACGTCATCTTTTTATGACGAAGTCGCGCATGTACGGAGATTGCCATGATTTATTGCGCATGTTTAGGGGAGAGAGTGCTACAGACCTCGATACAAAAAAACAAAAAACTTTCTTCCCGTACAAATGAACCTTTAGGGCGGGGGGGGGGGGTAGCGCCTTGTCTGGAGAATGAGGATAAACATTTGAACGTACTGTAATTAACAAGTTAAGGCTGTTTTTTTTTTGTTTTTTTTTTAAGGCGAAAAAGTAGTTTGATACACTTTCATTCTTGGTGGATTTCAGTGCACAGTTATCACACACACACTCAGAAACACGGTGCACATGGTAGGTAGTAGACTATGTAGCATGTACCTGAGCGTGAGTAGTTATTTGAAAGCAGCTTTGGTATTGTACTGCTTACGTCCAGTGACTGTCACCACATTGTGGCATCCGATAATGACATAGACTGTCATTTGGGAATCTGCACGGGCCTGAAATATTTAGCTGAAGTTTACTCCTTCATCCAGTAGTTTTTAAACAACTATCATGATAGTTGGAATTCTTTAGTATAGCAGATAGATAGCTAGTTAGCTTCATAGATAGATAGACAGCGGGTGAAAAATGGGGGGGGGGGGCACTCTATATAGCTAACACCAAGGGAGATAATTTAGAAGACAATAATGTGCTCATACAAACTGCGATACTGTTATCTGACAGTTAGAACAGCTCCTGCACAAACACCTGCCAAATAAGACTGACCATTTTATAGCAGTGCCCAGAGGTCAGTTCTCATTCTTATATGACCTCATTACTTTGTCGACAAACATTTCTCCACTCTGGAATTCAGATAGAGTGTCCCCCTCCCCTCCCCTTTCCCAGTGATACGGTGTTATCGGAACCACGGTTTTACTCTCCCCCCCGGGGTTCCTCCTTTCTTTCACCGGGAAATTTCCCCCCCCCCTTCCACCTTCTTTCTCCCCTCACTACAGCAGCACTAGCTGTACATCTAGCTGTAATTCTACTAAGGAAACAACCACGGGTTCTGTCCCCTTGCGATGCAAGAGGAAGCGGAAATCTAAAGACATACTTGAGGCTGAGACCCAGGGACACAATAGAACGTTTGTCTGCGGTCTCTACGTCTGCTAGAAGCCATCTTGCTAGTGATAACCCCACTGTTGGTTTTGGCATCTCTGGACGACTATCTTTTTAAAACCCCGTCTCTTCCGCTTCTGGAATGTACCTAGAGAAAAAAAAAAGAGGATGAAACAAGAGAAAGCTATTTTTAGATCACAAAAATAAATATATACACATTTTTGTAATGCGTTTAAAATAGTTTGCGATAGAAGTAAGGCTATTTCTGTTTCTCTGTCATAGCAAAATTTGAATTGATTCTTTTTTAATATATATCTTTCTCTTTCTCTTCTTCTTCTCTCTCCCCCCTCTCTCTCCTTGTTTCCTTCCTCTGTATCACTCTCTTCGTGTCTTTTCAAAACACCTTTTATCTTTCTTCTATTTCCTCCCTGTACAGATTTTGAAACTTTTTGCGCATGCGCATTCAAGGATACAGAGGTATGAAACTCCTGTCGTTCCTGGAGGTGTCACAGAATGACTAGTTGATTTTTAAAGAGTTTCTTATAGAAGTGAATATTTATTACAATTATAACGTCTTTCCCCGAACTCTAGGATGGAAAGATATGGCGGTAGAAGGTGTTCGAATTCCAGACTATCATACTAGAGTCAAGAGCGCATACCACTCGACCATACAGCCACCCATTTTGTAAAAATAATAATAATCCAGTTTTTATAAGTAATCTTGTATATTTGTTGGCATATTATTATTACTAGCCAAAATAAAAGACTTTTTTTTATAAATTAACTCATATAAATGTCTAATTATCTTTTTTTAGTTTTAATTATGTAATTCTAAAATGTGATTGATTTTTTAAAAATTATTTATAATACTAATTTTATTTTTAAATATTGACATTTGAGATTTGAAGCTTTGGGGTGGAGGGGGAAGGGGCATACGAAGGCATTATGCTGTTAATTTTGAGACCCGATTTGTATCAGCAAAACGCCAGTCTGGCATAGTCTGCGCGTAGAACAATGGGTTTTGTTGTTTCTTTTTATGGCCAGGTTCTAGCGCCGCGGTAAGACCGAAGTTCGTTGATCGCTATCTTGTCAATAAAAATTGAAATCCCTCGGCACGGCAGCCATTATGGCTTCGTCTGCCGAAGGTGTCGCTGGCATCAGGTTCACACGGCCAGTAGACACGTCATATTCCCCATTTGCCGTCCGGCGCGGACTAGTTAGTCACTGGGATGGTACAGATAAAAACGTGCTGTGCGCGGCTAATATTGCATTGTAAGGGCGCATTCAGTTGTACAAGTGAAAGGAGAGTTCACATGCACTCTTAAATTTTAGTAAAAAGAAAAGTAAAAAGAAAAGGACGGACTGACAGACAGACAATAGAAAACAAATAGTAGCTTTTTTTTCTTTTTTCTCTTTCGTTATTTCTCTTTCTTTCTCTCTCTCTCTCTCTCTTTCTCTCTCTCTCTGTGTCTCTCTCTCTCTGTGTCTCTCTCTTTCTCTCTCTTTCTTTCTCTCTTTGTTTTTCTCTCTCTTTTTCTCTCTTCCCCTATCGTTCTTTCTCTCTCTTTCTCTCTCTGTCTGTCTCTCTCTCTGTGTCTCTCACTCTCTCTTTCTAAGACACTCCACATGTTTTATCTACACTTACAAGAGGCGGTTATGAACTTAAACTCGCTACTAATGACCCACTCAACATCTATATAAAAAAAAAATGTCGTTGCCTCCTCATGTTTAACAAAAAATCTTGACAGTTTTATGACTTTTGCTGTTCAATTTTATCTACGAAGAATTGTTTTTTTTTTAAGTCAGTTAGTTCTCCACTTGTTCTGGAATATTCCGATCAGTTTACTCGGAACAATGGAAAATTTATCCAAATTTGGCCTTTAGGCCGCAGAAGCATTTATGACTAGAACGCGTAATGTCAAATGACAGGGGCGCATCTGACCAGAAATTGCAGGTTCTCATATGTGGCAACTGTGTTGGTCTGTATGCATCATATGTCCTCTACCAGGAGATCGTCAGCTAATGAAGACTCGTGAGGATCGAAGGAAATAAACATCAGCACCCAGATCTGACTCTTTAACACGTCTGTTAAATCAACACTACTTTATGGAAAAGAGAACTGGAGAACCATCGTCGTCACCATGACAACAATAGATGGTATTCAGCAATATCTTCCTTGTGAAGATTTTTAGGATCCACTGATGGTATTCAGCAATATCTTCCTCCTGAAGATTTTTAGGATCCACTGACAGTGTAAGATCTCGAATAAGGAATTGTGCCAAAAGAGAAAAGTAGCAGCCCATTGAAGTAGATATTCTTCGAAGACGCTGGAGATGGATAGGCCACACACTTGTCAAGCCTGTATCCATCATTACAAGTCAAGCCCTAACTTGCGCCCCCTAACTTGCCCCCCCCCCCCCCAAAAAAAAAAAAAGAGGAAGAGAGGACGGCCCAGGAATACATGGCGCCGCTATTTGGAAGAAGATGCAAAGCAAAAATGCAAGCCGTGGGGAGAGTTGAAAAGACTCGATCAGAGACGCCGGGAGGAAGCTTGAACCACAGTCAGAGAAGATGTCTTCACCCTAACGAGCACGCCGCCTCTGGGTAAGAAACAACACAATTCTGCCTTTATGAAGGCAAATAGACATTCATAATGTATTTATAGAAATACTTATGTCTTGTATGTTGGCTAATTCACAGTGCAATAAGTACATAACAAACATCCTGTCAACAATCATGTTTGTGGACGGGCAAACAAATGTTTGAAGATTGTAAAAGTTCATTGTGATAACTCCCTGCCCTCCCACCCACCATTTTAATTCTACCTCCCTATCCCCTCCTTTATTATATGTATTTTATGTGTTCTCCTGGCTATTAAACTGTGGAACGTACGCAAGTATGTACGCTTACAACAACAAGACAACAATAGTAGAACAATGACAGCGTCGAATGCTGGTTACGTCTTTTGTTGTTGGACTGACAGTGGGTCATTAAAATCTAGTCCATGTGTCTCAAAGGTTCTCAAATGATCTGGAGAGTGGGTCTAGCTTATTTAGGAAGACGTTTTCGCACTATCAGTCACTGGAACATTTGGGGCCAGGATGTAAAAGAATTTTTGATACCGCACTGCACGCGAGCACACACAGCAAGGGAGAGACAAACATGCACTCCTCCTGCCCAGGCCCGCACACGTCACACTGAATGACAAACGTCATGTGCATGGATGTAAGTATGTGTGTATGTGCGTGCTTGTGTAGAGAAATGCGCCCCCCCCCCCTTTTCCTTTATCCCCCAAATGAAATGCAACTATATTTTACCTTCCTAACTTTTTTTTTCACGAAACTTCTTTCTCACCAAATTCTATTGTGTTTTTTTTTTATTTCTCTAAACGTTTGGACAACATCGCGACTGTTTACATTTTCAACGAATGTTTTTGACTATATTGGAGGTTTGTTGACGCCTACATTTATAGTGCATATGTTTTTTTTTCCACTTCTACTTGGACACAGTAGCAAAGCACCAGTTTAGAAAATAAGGGAAGACTTCTTAGAATTCAGTTTTCAGAATTTAATATTCAAATCCCCCCAAACCATCATTTAGCTTTGTGGCATATGCATATAATTCATACATTCATTTACACTAATGTAATACAACTTACATTTTCCCCTTCCCTTCTCTTTCTTTTTCTCTTTTTCTAAAAATATAATCCCCGCAAACCTAATACACTGTATTTCTTATATTTGATACTAATTAAAGCACGCTTTAATAAAATATCTATAAAGATACGAAGACGCATTTCTTATTCCGTATGCTGGGACAAGATCGTATAAGTGCTCCTTCTTCTCTAGTACCGTTGCAATGGGTGGCCTGAGATGGCCATTGAAAGTAATGACATTGCAGTCTCTAACTTGAGCGTACAGATTAACTCATGGACGTAATTATCTACTGGTTGGAAGAACCTATCATGCAGGCTCTCTCCGCCCTGAAAGTGCCTCGCTGCAGACACTGCGCACGGATTCGAGCAGGTCTGTAGGTCACGTCCTGTATGTCTGTCCCCGAATGGCTAGGAGCGGTGAAACTTGACGCTGCGTGAAATCGGATTCCTACGCACTGACGTCACTGGCGAGAGAAAAGAAAAATACGAATTTAAAAACATGGCAGGCCATCGACAGATTATCTTTGCAGGACCAAGGCCACCCCTCGCCCTTGTTACTTTCTGGAGAGAAATTACATTTATCTGAATTCGTTAGTTACTTACCTTCCTTTATCTGAATTCGTTAGTTACTTACCTTTCACACACCCCACCCTCCATCTCCCCCTTTCCTTTTTAACCCCAAACACTCACACACACGCAATGTAAGCCGCATGGTTTGAAACAACAGCTTTAATCTTATTGCTGAAGATGCATCAAAATATAGTTCCAATATCCCTTTGCGGATTGATTTAATATTGAAAGTCTACATCCTCATTCATCCCCAAGATCTCTAGCCACATGTTTCAGCCTCAAAGACTGTTCTGACCAATGAGACTCGGATAGTTGAAGCGAGGGGGGGGGGTGCAATTTAAATAAAGGAGAGAATTTGGGCCTAGGCGGGGGAGCTTGTTTTTGTATGTTCCCCCCCCCAAAAAAAGTACCAATAATTTATTTATAGCCTCCAAGTGTTGATTAAAATACCCTCAACGTGTTGCTGAGAATCAAACTAATAAGCTGAGCATTGCAGTTCTGTACCTATTGCTGCATCCTCCACGTAGGATCTGACTTGTATAAGATCCTGCTACTCTGACAAGAACTAGATCTATAGGTCTCATTAACACAAGAGTTTTTGAGACACTTGCAGAAATCTAGGGAGAGAAAGTACTCGGAGATAATAGCAGTTCAGATTTCTATTGTATTCTTCATTTTCTCCCCCCCCCCCTGGGTGTCGGTCTCTCTCTCTCTCTTTATGTATATAAAAAAGATCGTCTTTAATCTTGGTACAGATTAGAAACGACACGAAGATTGAATTTTATCGATTCCGAAAAGGAATCGATTCCCTCGCGCCAGCACCACTTGGGTGTCTCCGTGTGTCAGGGCGCTCAGTTGTATGGAAAATTGCAACCTTTATTTTTTCTTTTTAATTCGTCTAATAAATCTTAGATCTTCCTTTTTTTTTCCTTCACATTAATTATGGCATGGAATGCACGTGAATTCATTACTAGTTGTTTTAATTCATCATGTGTTCGTGTTTTTTGTTTTTCATTTCTTCGTTATTTTGTTTTCTCTGTAATCTGCTCCGGCCGGAGGGTAGACAGAGGGTATCGGGTAACGCAGGGAGTAGGCAGGCGATGTCTTTGTGCGATCAGAAAGCTGAACAAAATATTGATATTAGTTGGAAGGGAGTGTAACATGAAACCGGGCGTAGGGTTGTACAGATTTGTGAAAGTAATACTATCACAGTAGACTGTGTGTGTGCGCGCGTGTGTGGGTGAGTTTACTTACACAGGATACTGTACAGTTAACAATTACTTACAGACATGCTCGGGCGTGATTTAAGACTCTCGGGCGCCAATAAATTAAGACAGCTAATCAGACATTATGACACATTATCACGTGTAAGCCGAGACACTATTTGCTGAGTTAGTGAGACACTTAGCTCCGCAGATAAAAATGAATACAGTTATACATATACTCTGTTTTTTTTTTAGTCTCTAAAAACAAAAGTAAAGCTCTCCTTTCAGACAATGGTTTCTTTAGGGCAGATGATGCAAATGTTATCTGTTTCTTTGGCCAACGGTTAATGATTAGGGTGTCATGTCGCCAGCACAACGACCAAACTCCTTTACTTTCCACAACTTAAGTCAGGTACCTATTTGAGTTGATTGGACCCATGGGTGCCCTAAAAATCCCTAAATTCAAATTCCTTGTCTTCACCGAGATTCGAACCCAGGACCCCAGTTTCGGAAGCCAAGTAATTAAGCAATCAGCCATCGCGCCTCCTTTAGTTCTGAAGTTCTGAATAATAAAAATAAAAAATAAAAAGATTTTTTTCAAGGTTGGAACAAACTTAAAACGAGTTGTAATAATACCCCTGGAGCAGAGGGGAATGACCACTTCCTCCCTCCCTACTCTAAAGACTACTTCCGTCTTCACCCATTCGCCCCCCCCTCTGCGTAACGCGTACTGCTAACTGCGTCTTAAGATCAATTCGATCATTGTAATTGAATACTAAGAAATTAAAACTGATCCAAAAAATGTCAAAACCAGTTTACAAATCTTAATCCGAAATGTAAAACGATTCGAACCTTACTCCATCTGTTTAAAGGGTAAACTCTCCAACCCACATCGTTTACGTCTCTTGTAAAAAAAGGGGAAAAATCGACTAGTATTTTCTGAATTAACACATCCGTCGCTGGATCTCCACTTACTTAGAGCAGGCCCTGCTCCTTTGTACACAATCACACACTTGAAGACGGACATGCAGTTGTATTTGTGTTTTCCTGTAGGGAGTAGACCCCCCCCCTCCCATGAGATGCTAATGACTGCAGCGATGTAGCCAGAGGCGTCGTCCTAGTTGGTTTTCTTTTTCAAGTAATTAACAAGAAAATTCCCTTTATTTTTTCCAACCACCCATTTTCATCTTCATAAAGTCTATTGCGCAACGACAGATTTTAAACACATCAAGGTCAAGTTCATATATCTCTATCTGTGCTTGCGCATGCGCTAATCTACAACCATGTCGTGTGACAAAGCCTGAAAGGTTTCCATTTGACATCTAGTACCGTTTACTATTTGATAACCTTCACGTACAGGGCTAAACGTAATAACAATAATATTTCCTGTAACAGAATAGCCCAGAGCGCTAAAGCGCAATAATCAGTACATTATTCTACTTATCAATCTTATTATAACCAAGTTTTCTCAGTGCCTGATAACTTTGAAGTCTGTTCATAGAGACTATTTATGTTTATTTCAAGGGGCGACTGCATAAACGTAATCTAATCCAAAAGTTCAAAGCCTTTCTGTTGAATCTATACCATCATAATGCATCTCTAACTAGGCATGTATAATATAGAATTCTATTATGAGTTTAGGACGCCCTCTACATTCTGTTAGCCTCTTGTCCACAAATAATGAGTCCCCTCTTTTCTTTAACCTCCCCCCCCTCCTTCTTAGGCACAAATGATACGTTTCTCTTATTACTGAAAATGTGTACATGCCTCATTGAGCAGGTACGCAATCCAACGCCAGCGGAACCAGACATTCAACTCCACGCTGCAACACAACTTTGATTCAAGAGTGGAGCCCAGAGGCTGATGGGAATGTTTTTAACGTACCCAAGCCTTCCCCCGCAAAACACACCAACTAGCTTTCAAGCAGTTAAAATAGGTACATAAGTAAAGATTTCGTACACATGCGTATAAAACTGTCTTGGTACATGTCGGATATATGTACACATTTCTGTGTTGAAAACACGCCAAGGAACGTCATGTCTCCTAGTAATTTTTTTTTTAAACTTAAAGTGTTCCGATTTTCTATTGTGACAAAACTAAAACATTCGACTAAAATTTTTTAAATATAAAAGCACTTAATTGTTGACAAACTCCCTACCCATTTCTCTCTCTCTCTCTCTCTCTCTCTCTTCATTCATCGATTTTTTATGAAAGTATTATTATATGCCAATGCGGTTTTAGTACTATGTGTATTTATAATAAAGATCCATAAAAAAATTGTAAAATAATAAAAATTAGAAAAAAAAAAGAAAAAAGAACGGAAGTGGTCTACTTTCGTTCTGTTTCTGTCCGGACATTAAAGTCCTTGAGTGAGGAGGTCTACGCAGTTAAAGAATGAAGTACCCAGCTTTTTTTTCTTCGCTTGAATGGTCATCCAGTTTGTCAATATGGCGGACTGGTCTCAGAGAGCTAGTTAGAACTTATCAATATTTTCTTTCA
>JADKLZ010028205.1:0-10270 GCA_021533235.1 Biomphalaria straminea | reverse complement strand
CTCATCTATAATGCAGGACTTGTAACGCGGCTCATGTCATAACGAAGATTTAATACACCAGCTTTTATAGAGAGTATCTTTATAACGTTCACAAATACACACTCTCGAGCACAAATGTCGCCGCCATTCCCAGACCGGATTTTTTTTTCTTTCTGTGTTAAATGATGGACGGCGATGTAATGCTTAAAAAAATGAGTCAAAACGATGGAGATAGAGAGATGGAAAGATAGAGAGAAGGAGGAGCTAAAGATTATGAAGTGTTGAGAAGAGAACGCCGATAACAAACTGAACGCATATTTATGAAAAGATTTTTTAGAGCATTGACTCAATATGGGGAGAAAAAAATATTTAAAAAAAAGGGGGGGGGTAGTCACATGTCCTCCTTCAGTCACAAAGCAACTATGGATCATCGTATGGAGGATTGAAAGCCTGTGATCGGAACGATGTCGCCCAAACACTTTTCACGCAACTGATTTATCCAAAGAAACGGCAAGTGCCATACAGTTTGGGGGCAGCGATGTCGCAGGCTCTGCCATGAGTGTAGAACTATGTGCTGCAAACTGTCTAATTGTCGCAGGCTCTGCCATGAGTGTAGAACTATGTGCTGCAAACTGTCTAATTGTCGCCGGCTCCTAATTTTTCCTCAGGGTTGACTCCCGAAGCATTTCCCTTGATTGGGTAAAGGTGCAAGGCAGCAGAGGTTTGAGCTCAGAGATTTCCTTCTCCTTGGGTTGGTAAACTAATAACTAACCAGCTGTCACTGTGATAAGGCCTCGACGTAATTGGTACCTTAAAAAATGTCTGAACTTATACACGTAAAAACTGCATCTTTTTTTTTTTATATACCGTATCTCTTACTGAAATCTACGAGAAAGAATTTTATTTTTCAAATTTCTTAAAATCAATTCAACCGCCAAGTTTAGTCCGAACTTTTTTCTACTCTCGTTATCTCCACAATCAATAGTTTCCTTTTGATTATAAAAGAAAAAAAAATGAATACAAAATGTTTAAAGTCAAGTATTGAAAAGAACTTACTAGTGACAATCGTTTAATGTTTTTACGTATTGAATGCATAGGCGTAGACTAGTTCATTATAGAAGGAGGGTGTAGACTATTATACACTCATTCAATCACTCCACATTCTACTGATTTTACTGAACGTCTACTGTCTCTCTCTCTCTCTCTCTTGTCTTTCTCTCTCTCTCTCTCTGTCTTGTCTTTCTCTCTCTCTGTCTCTTGTCTTGTCTTTCTCTCTCTCTCTCTCTCTTGTCTTTCTTTCTCACATTCCCGGTGCACTAAAGAAAATCGATCTCCCTCTTCCGCTCCGTTCCTTGCTGTCTTTCTTGTCCAAGTTTCTTACGGAGCTGCATGGCACCACTTCTGTCAAGTCCAGTCTAGTCCAGCTCTAGCCAAATAATCAGTCAGACAAACTGCTTTCTCACTGACTGACACGCAACTGCATCTCTATCGTGACTGCTCCGAGTCCAAGTTTTTAAAAATGTTTCCTGTCTGTTCTTTCTGCGTTTCAGCACTTCAAATCAAAATTGATTTTTAAGAAGCTGAAATAAAATCGAGTGTCTTTTTTTTTAAATAAATAAACAATGATATGTATATTGCAATCTAACACTAATAATATTGATCATAAAAAGTACTCTAAAAATTGTAGATTGCAGTCACTTTGTAATTGGCCAAAAGGTATGTAAGCAAAGAGTTGCAGCATTAGTTAAAAAACTGAGGCTAAATCTTATACTCAATTTCATCGATTTCCGAATACAAGAAAATAAAATTGCGTCCATAGACATATATAGATATAGACTGGAAAAAGGAAGTAACTTCATGTAACTTGAAAACATGTATATCTATTGAATTCGGATTTCCGAATTATGAAAAATTAAAAAATTGCATGATCTTCAGTCTTAGAGATTAAACAAAATTTAAAGACATAAAATAAAGTACACACAATTTCAATTCACAAATCTTCGTTTCATAAAACTCTCTTATTGGCCAGTCTATATTTATTTATGTCTATGATTGCGTCACATTTAATAAAGATTTAATTTCCCTACTTTGCCAAATATTAGAGTTTCCGCCCGACTGAAAGCCCTCCGATGTTAAAAACACACATAAACACACATGAACACACACAAACACACATAAACACTTTCTTGTACCTCCACCAGCACCCTCTCCCCCCCAAACTTTTTTTTAAATGGTTAACTTTGCAATTGTTGAGGAGAGACCAGATTTGCTGCGTGGCCTCAAATGTCGTATTTTGTGTGGCAGACGGACCGTGAAATGCAACATGGCCTTATATTCTGTTTATTTACATGTCTGTGTATGTGTGGAAAGATTGGGAGGGAGGAGGTGTAAGCAGGAGAGAAGTAGAAGAGGGAATGAGAGAGGTTATAAGAACATTAACCCTTAATTTAAAAAAAAACTAACAGGGATTGGGAAAAACAAAAAAAATGTGGATGTGTTCCGATGAAGAAGATGGGCAAAGTGAGGGAAGAATGGGTTTGTTTAAACACCGTAAGTAGAGTGAATGAAACAATAAATTGAGGGGAAAAGGGGGGATAATTATTAAGAAAAATAGCACAAACACGTAACAATCAAAACATATTCAATAAAATACCAAAAAAAAAACAACACAAAAATAAAAGCACATTACTCGTTCCATATACTAGAACATATATTTACAAAATCTCCTTCGTCCCTAGTGCTATTAGAGCATGGAATGGATTACCTGAGCTAGCCAGGAAAACCAGTGACTTGGCAGAGTTTAGGTCAAATATCAAAATTTTTACATATGCTCTTTTAACTGTAAATAAACCTTAATTTTAATGAGTTAATTGTATAAACTTTGACCTTTATATAGAGGGAGAGTAGTCCTTAAGGGACTACGGGCACGACATGGCCTATTTGAGCCGATGTGCCTAAAACTAAAACTAACTAAACTAAACTTAGGTCATTAGTTAATATGCATGACTAAATACATGACACATACCATATACTCATCTTCTTTGAAGTAACTTCTGTAATATATAAGATAAAACAATCTATCTAGAGTTATTTTTCTAGACAACTAGTTAGTTTACTGAGGTCACCCCCCTTTTTGTTGTATGCTACTTATTAAGAGTCTAGGAGTGACTGTCTCAACAGCGCCTTCTGTTAGCCACCTCTCTCCCTACCCTTCTGTGTGACGGCAAGCCTGAGTGTCCTCTGGGATTCTCGCCGAGGGGACACTGATTCAAGATGGCTGCCGTGATTCCATTTCCCCGTTAGCGCATTCATCATATTATCCTAACCATCTTTAAGGAATTCCCGTCACAGCGTCACTTATTCCCTTCATGGCTTCAATCTCTACATTAACACCCCCCCCCTTTTTTTTTCTCTTATCCCGAAATTCCATTTCTTTCTCTTTATTGCATCTTCCTTCTCAACCGACCCCCCTCTCCCAAACAATGTCACCCCCACCCCCCAAAACCCTTCTTTCTCCACTCGCAGGTCACTTCCGTCACTGTCCCAAAATGACAACGCGCCAAATTATCCCGGGCCTCACTCGCTCCAATAAGACGGCCAGAAATTTTCTTTTGTTGTTCGGAAATCTTTGAGTGTCTTCAAGACAAGGGAAAATCTTTGAGAGTCTAGAAGACAAGGGCAAATTTTCTTGAGGAGGTACGGCGGGTTTGGGGAGGGGGGAAGCCTCGTTACCCGTGATGACCACGGTCCAACGAGGGCGTGATGAAAATGGGCGATCGGGGGCGCCACAGAGCTCATCGTGTTCACTTTGTTTTGAATTTCGGTATCGAATTGTGTGCTTCAGGTCCGCTGGGCAATCGGGCGATCTTCTCGTCTGGCATTCAGTGCTGAAGATGTTAAGAAGATAGACACACCCAGGCACAGACTGCATACAGTTTTCTACCATTTTTTTTTTGGGGTGGTTTATCTGTTGAAGCATTTCGTAAGACATGCATCTCTTCGCTGAACAATTGATATGGACGTCTTGTAAGAAACATCCACTGTCTTAGGATGTCAATTTATGTCGTGTCATCTGGTTTCTTAAAGCATTTCAGAAATGGACAAATGACATGAGTGAACAAGGTTGTAGGTTGTGGGTTCCAGGCTCGAGAAGGGTTGATCTCAGGACTGAAGGTTTACAGATAAAAGTAGTCAAAAGGGACATGTCATACGTTAGAAGCAGGCTCGGAGATCAACCTTGAGGACACCTGAGACATCTTCTTGGACTTTCATATTAAGCTCTTGAGTTGAGGAAAAGCGAAGATGGAAGAGGCATTAGTCTTAATTCTTATTTCAGACACATGTTAAAAGTGGAAGAGACCAGATACAGAACGTCTGCACACGTTCCCATGGCAACCATGTCGTCTGCTGCAATCCTTTTTTTATCTGGCTTCCTTATATAGTAGACACGATCCCCCCTCCGCAAGGGTAATGTCTCTTTTGTTTTGGTGGATCCCCCCCCCCTTTTTTTTTTCATAAACCTGAGCAAAATCTTGAAACAGGAAGGGGCGAGCGAATGAGGTTGGTATGGTGATGGCATTGTGCCGCGACTGTTCAACGCTGGTACACACAGCTGATGACCTGGAGATGATGTACGATACCCACCCTTGGTACACAAATACAAACACTCCCCCCCCCCTTCCCCATTAGTGATTGATGAAACTTATTCCACGTCACTGAGCGGTGAGCATTCATCGGTTCCCCCAGCACTCTCGCCCCCCCCCCTCAAATATTGTTACTGCATTAAGTTTTGACTTCAATCAGATTTCTGAGGACCTTATCAGTTTTGTAGGTACATGCTCACCATTAAATACAAAACTATTCAATAAAATTTTGGTTAAAAGAAGTTTGAATGTTTGTAAACATAATAAAGCATGCGGTCTGACTGAACTAAACAGGGAGCAAGCTCCAAACGTTAAGTCCCTTCACGGGAAACGACATTTCTTGTAAGTAAAAGACTTATACATCATTGTCTGATTCATGCCACCCGTTCTATTCTCAAATGACACCAGGAAACTAAGAGAACTGGATAGGTATCGCTTTTTGTAGAATAATATGTCTTCAGAACTCGGAGGCTTGTAGACCATATCAATTCACTTACAAGGAAACATGATCTAAGTTTTATTTGCAGTGTGTGTGCTGTGTATTTTGTTAATAAGGAAAAAAAAATCTACTTCAAGAATTAGTCTCCATCAACCTCTGCGAAAGATTTCATATCGTGTTAAGAGATAGGTCTCTTCTAGATTCTCTCTCTATCCTTATAAATATATATCTATCTCTGTGTGTGTTAAACCAATCTGCAAGCATCGAAGTAGGTCGACCTATATTAAAAAAAAAAAACATCAATGTACTACAAGGAATCTGTTTCCGCCTCTCTCATCGTGACCCAACTCCTGCCACCGCGGCCATGCAGGGCTTTCCTGGCGCCCTTATTTTGTGGCGGTGATGACACCCCTGTGTGAAGGTTTTAGGGTCAGATTACTGACAGGGGCCGGCCAATACACGTACGCACACACACACACAAACACACACACACATACCTTGGATAGCTGGGTGGTCTGTAGATGTGCTTGCTAAACAAAATAACAGAGGAGAGAATACAACAGGGCATTTAGAACACACACACACACACACGCTTACGTAATCACCATATTAAGTGAAACCGATCTGTCTGAGCTTCGTACATGGTAGAGTGTTAGCTGATATCAATCGTCAGCATTTTAGTCTATTGTTTACATTTTTAAATATAAAAAAAAATCTAATAAATTAAATGACAACAAAAACGATACTGACACTTCTTTTGTACATAACGTTTACAAATTGCTATGATTTATTATTACAACTTGAACAGAATCACGGTTGGTAAGACAAGGTACATAGGATTAACGGCGAAATCAAGGGCAGTTATAAATCGCAGGCTTCTTGCTTGCTACATTTAAATTCGGTTATCTTTCCTGATTATTCCTCGGCCTATTTTTGGTGCGCCTCACAAGGGTTGGTTATATTTATAGAATGGGAGATGCAAGGGAAGGAACTGTTATTGAATATGAAAAGCCCATGAAAGTTTTCTAATAACGTACGAAGCCTACATTTAATTTTTTTATATCGATAATTTATTACGTAGAGGGATATTTTTAAATATATCAACAGCTGTTAATAAATATAATCCAAATATAATGGTAACAGAATTTTTATTGCAAGACACTGATTTATCACATGCTTTTTTCTCTAGATTATCATATGCTCGATGTTGAGGCTTCGTTATTATACAGTTATAACCTACATCCATATGTGATTCAATTCAGTAGGTCACCACATTTTAGCCCTATTCAGTCGCCACTTACAAAGACAAAGATAACACCGTACATCGACATGAGGATACACAATTCTTCCCAGCCTTCTTCCCTTCCCCGGCTCTCTGAAATTCGTAAACCCTCTTTCTCTATTTCCTCATAGTCTGAATACACCTCCCCCCTCAATCTCTCTTCAACCTTCTGAATATTAACATCATAATCTCAAAAGTACTACTATCGAATTGGCTTTTTTTTTTTTTTTGATGGATCGCTTTAGAGTTTGAACGTTGGCTAATACTATCCTTATCCTGCTGCTAGAGACATGTTCTCTCGGGAATAGTAGCCCTCAGGGTGCGGCTCAGTTTTAGACAGTTTTGACCCCTCCTCCTTACCAAAAGACCTACTTTGTCATAGGTTCGACAGGTTTAAATAATATTAACTAGACAAAAGAAATTGCTAAAACTGGTGTTCACGTGAGGTTCGCTGATAGGATATTTGTTCACTATAGCTTACTTTGGTATTTGTTTAGTAGATCTTGCACTGGTATTTGTCTACTATACTTAATATTGGTATTTCTTCACTATAGACTATACCTTTTTTATTTTTTTAAACTATACCCGTCATTGGTATTTGCTTATTAGATCCAAAGTCTTCAAACTAGAACGTTGCAGTTTAAAAGCTCCGAATATTGAGACCACATCTTGTGTCAGCAGCAAAGTTTAGTGACGTAGCACACAAGTTATGTGTGACAAAATGTGTGTGTTTGTGTGTGTGTGTGTCACCGATGAGTTAAGCACCACGAATAGCAGGAGGAAAAGATTTGGATTAATTGTTTGCCTTGTTGAGTATACACACATAGTAGGAAATCTGTATCAGTTTGTGTATATGCCGGGAAGGGGCCTGAATGTTTTAGGTGCAGGATAATCAGTCAATTAGGGCCCAATCGAAAGTCGTAATTAAGGCGGTCTTTATGTATGTAACACATAGACACAGTACAACACAAAATACATTTCTTGGAGGGGCCCTACCAGCTGTTATCCCGCGACCGTCTTTGTCTTTCCCCTGCGGGGACAAACATGGCTGAAGATGTCACTGGAGTTGGATGTTTTGAGTGACAAGACATATGACGTAGTTTGTCATTCATGACAGCGTGTGTGTATGTTTGTGTGTAGGTGTGTCATTTGATGGAGTGCTCTTACTCAACACAGTAACACCTTAGCACCCCCCATCTCTTCTTGAACATATCTCCACTGTGTCTCTACAAGTTTTATAAGCGATGTTACTTTCAAATTTAACCTTCTGACCTTCTAGTTTTGTTATTGTTGCTGTTACTGATATTGATTGCCGTTGCTGCTGTGGTGGTTAATGCTGTTGCTGTTGGTGTCGCTGATGTTGTTACTATTGTTGTTTACAATTGTTGCTCTTCTGTTGATATTTATGGTGTTGCCGCTTCTGTTGGTTTTTGCTGTTGTTGTTTTTACTTATGATATTGTTGTTATTATAGATGTTGTTGCTGTGTATGTTATTGTTATTGTTTTTTTTTTATTACTATAGCTGTTGTTGCTTTACAATAAGGTTATACCTATCCATGGTACAGAATAAGCTTGATTTGTACATGCTTAACTTAAACTTGTTTGATTCATTTCTTTTGCTCCTACTTTTTAAATCTTACATAGAGCAGATCGTTGCTTAATTAAATTGTTTCGTTGTGATGTAAACTTTTAAAACTCAAACTCTTCAATTGTACATTTTCTGACCTCTTAACCTCTCACTGACGTCATATCTTTGTGACGATTTTTCGTGTTAGAAAGAAAGATGAATGAATTTCAAGAGGATGTCTGGGGCAGAGGTGGATGAGGTATCAGCGATAATGAATCCTGACATACAAGGGCAGACTAGTCGTTGCGATAGTCCGAAGTCATCCATCCTCTAACTGGCTGAGAGGTATTCCCCCCCCCATCTTATTCTAAACACATGGGCTAGAGAGTGGGAGGCTACTTCAGAGGGCTACATGACTCTTTAGTTCTCTGCTTAATAGAATCATCTTTACCTTTTGTGATTCTTTCTCTACCAAGATTTGAGATCCCTTCTGCCCCCACCCCCTTTTCAATACGGCATTAAATTTGTTAAACTTTCAATCTTGATAAATACATTGATAAAAATGTCTTGAATAAAGGACAAATATTTGTTTTAAGACAGATCCAGTGTCTATTAATACAATTAGCACCGGAAATAAACGAGAAATAATAAGATAGTAACCATTAATTGTATACTGTATTACGTGTAAGGTATAATGTGTATTCAAGGAAATGGTATTAAAGTATAACCACACTATTATTGGGTTTGAAATAAGCTAAATAGAACAATAATAATATCAGTACCGGGCACCGAGAACGAAAAATAAAAAAAGGTATCTATGTCTTCGTCGTCTACGATGACCGAGTATGGCTAGAGCTATGACCTGTCCACTGTCCGTGTGGATAGTCAAAGACAGTCCTAGTTTTCTACCAAACTTTCAGCTTTCTTGCAAGCACACTTTTCATCCTTAGCTTTTACGTTGGTCAACTTCTAAGCCAATAGCTTCTACCAAAATAGTTTTATATAGTAACGGAAATTTCCAAAAAGGTTTGCATTTTTCCGATAGATTTTCCAGATAGGGCCATTTTTGTTTTGTTTTGTTCTTTTAGATGTTTCGAGAATTTGTTGTAAAATTTTGTTTCAGACAATGTTTGTGATTTCTAAAAATAAATAATAATAAAAAAAAAAACACCAGTAGCAACAACAGCGTACCGCAGCACGACCAGCGCAAAGCTAAGATACTAGCAACTACAACCCGTATAGATGTCAAGTCAGTTGGCAGATACGGCGTTTCACTGATGCACATTCCTCTTGAACTGGGGGGGGGGGAGGAGAAATAGGCGCCCATGCTGGGTTGATGTAAAGTGTCAAGAAAGTATCTGGAGGTAGACACAGCCATAAGAGTTTCTCGACGGGGGGAAAACTGCCTCCCCGCAGTTAAGACAAAATTAACTCTTTTTTTTTGTGTGTGTGAGTGTGCGCGCGCACTGAGGTGCTAGGGAGGACCTGGGCGTAGGATGTGTCGAGGAATCTCGGACTGCAGTCAGTGAGAAGGTATTAGGAAGCTGCGGGGAGGGGGGGGGCGGAGGGAATGGGAGTGGCGATGCTGATATAAACTGAAGGCTATAGGGCTGATAAACTTGACATGCGAGATGGGATTACGGAAGTTAAAAAAAAAAAAAAGAGTAAATTTATATCTATTTAGAGAGAGAGATGAAAAACAAGTGGAAAAGTGTGTGTGTGTGTGGAATAGTTAAAGTAAAAATACGTTGAGATGTATAAATAGACCGAGAAGTACTTACAAGTAGTAGCTTCATAGCGTTTTTGTCTCAGATACAATCTTACCAATGATATACTGAAGCTCCTGAAAGAGGCTACGATGTGGAATTGAACATTTCCGGAAGACATAGATCTAGTTTATATTTAAACATTACCGGTATACAAAGCCTCGCATAAATATGTTCACTGAGTGCCCATTGAGTGCCCACTGATAGCTACAGTTGACCACAGAGAGTGTTGGCAGAATGGGAACGGTAACTTAGTTACATATTGTAAATTTCTTTGTAAAAACCGCAAATAGCTGCTTTGTATGTATCCAAATGTAATCATACACTTAGAGCCCCTGTGTAAATTTGTTGATACAGGGGCGGTGTGAACTTGTTTTCAAGTCTTAGTGGGGAGCTAAAAAAAAGGAAAGGCTTGATTGAATTACAGGAGAAAGGGAGGGGGCTATCCTGATCATAAATCACCCCGGAGTTTACGGGGAATTTTTTTTTTTGGGCCACGCTATATAGAACCTGCGCAAGGTTTACTGCCCACATCCTGAAAGCCAACATGGCCGACCACAGCCTCATTGTGGTTTTCATTTCCTTTCCTTTTTT
>JADKLZ010028204.1:0-14557 GCA_021533235.1 Biomphalaria straminea | reverse complement strand
CATCAACAGACCAACGCATCAACAGACCAACACATCAATAGACCAACACATCAATAGACCAACACTTCACTACATCAAGATAAACTAATTAAAAAAAAACGAACTAAATTCCAGCTATTCCGAAGCTTTAAGAAACAAGAGTGTCGCTTGAGTTTCTATCAATTACAAATATTTTATTTCTAAACCTCGGATACGTTTACAAAGATAAGCGCTTTGAATGTACTCTTGTTCAGTTTCCATTCGTCTTCTCTTGGTAAAAAACAACAAGCTAATAGACCATAATAAAGCACACAGCTTAGTACTAGGGGGTGGGAGATATCATTGATCAAATCAAACTTGTCAAAATGCAGACCTTAAAACCGGCCTTGGTGTTAATGACGTAATTATCATGTATTATATTTCACATCCTCGTCCCCCCCCCCATACAGACACAGACACACACACTTAATTTCATCATAGATCCGTTTTCCCTCTTATCTATTCATCCTTACTATAAGACAAGACAGAGGGTGGGTGCTCCTAGAGGGGGTACATTGAAAGACAAAAAAAAAAGGTTGAGTTAGAAGACTACACTATTTCCTATTTATATTCTTTATCTTCATTTTAATTAACTGCGCGGAAACCAGATACAACGGGTTTGGGGAAAAAAAAACAATTTAAAAGCTTTTTTTTTTTAAAAGAAAGAAACAGGGTATGTAGCAAACAGGAATCCGAGCCGCCCTGAGATTAATGCTGACTAGCTTCCCTTAATGTTTTTTTTTTCCTAGGGGGGTATGGGGGGTGGAGGAGAAAAAAAATACACTTACATTCCGTAGACACCGCCCCTTCCCTTTCTTTATAGTACCCCCCCTCTTCCTTTCGGGTTCTGTATCTCCTCTGTCAAAAATAAAAACAAAAGCACTAGACGTAACTCTTGCAAGGATTAAGTAAAGGGGGAGAGAATCTATTCTGGCAGAGAGTTTAGATTGCAGAGATAGATACTTACTCCTCTTTCAGTCGCCTCCCTTTGTTATCCACGCAATTGTGGACTAGAGGAAAGAAGAGACAATACTAGAAAAAGCAAATGTCCAAAACATTTCTTGGTTACTGGGACAACATGACATTAATAGCGGTCTGTATCAATATGATCCATGCCATTGTTACACCATGGAATTGTGCAGCTTTCATTTTGCAAGTTCCATTGCAGCCAAGGATCTTTCAGTTCGTCAATAACATGGCATTGGCCTGGTCATGTTATACCACATGAAAGGTGTGTCCATATCTCGTAAACTTTTTGTTCCTCTCAACTGGAACAATAGGAACTTCTTCATGACAGATCAATCATTTATCAAAACATTGGCAGAAAAACAAAACTAAATAAGTTTAAACAAACCAAAACAAAACCAATAATCAAAACGTCGTTTCCTCACAGAATTGTTTGAGAATTATTCCACAAAACATAATTTTGTTTTAAGAGAACGCGATTTTCAAGAGTTACTTCCCGTGTATTCATTCAAGTCTTGCGCGATGCTTCTAGAACTATCTGTTTAGCATGGAGTTGAGAAAATATAATCCATGTGTAGAAACTTGGTCTAGTCACGGACCAGCGCTGAAACAGAAAAGGTTTTGAAAAGTTCAGTGGCAGACGACCGCTCTGCTTGTAACGTGTCACACTGTAGCAGTTAGGGAGGTAACCCGATACGATGTCGTCTGCTAACCGGCACACTGAATATGCTGTGGTAAGCTGAAAGGTGGTGACACCGAGGAGACAGGATTTGTGGGATTTGGGTTGGCAGAAAGATGAGAAGCATGGGGCTCTGAGATAACATAAATGTAAAGCCATGTTCCAACTAATCTTGTGTTTTATTTTCCGAAAGTTTCGACCAGAACTACACACAGGTTGTTCCTAGTTCTCTTCTGAAAGTGTGTTAAATGTTGTTTGTCTCTTCCAGATTTCTGGACAATGCATCTACTTTGAATGGTGAAAAACTGTAATAACTACTCTGAGAGTAGCAAGGAACCAGTGGTCCCTGGTTCAAGAATATGGTCCCTCTCCTTGTAGCAAAAACAGTTCAAGTCATCATGTATTAAATCATTAACAAGCAAAAACAAAAAACCCCAACAACTTTCTCTGTTAATGTATGCTCCTTTAACGTAGCTAGGGTGAGGGGACCTCCAAATGAGTGTCCAAAGTGGTCTTAACATTAAATTATAATCCAATGCCATGTTGTCTTTCTTCTGATGTTGTTATATTAATTAGTCACCATGGTGCATATATTCAACACATTATCTCATGTCATGATGTCGAATGACAAAATGCAGGGGGCCACTAAAGAGGCCAAGCCCCCCCCCCTGCCCTCCCCCAAATCCCTTGCTACGCCACTGGCCTATTTCAAAAACTCAATGCTTGTAGTTCAAGTCATAAACTACTTTTCAATGGCCACTCTCAGTCCCTATTAGTAATTAGCCAGGACGCAATGAACCCCCCCCCCCCCATCCACGCTAGTGTTACTACACCTAGTGACCTACGACCTATTCAAAATATGGCAACATTGTTGGGTAAAGATGTTTATGATGTTACTCGTGGATTAGTACCAGTGGCGTCACTGATTAGTACATAGTGTAGCTGACAGAGGAAGAAGAAAAGAAGACTACAACACTCGAGGCCATAGAAAACCTTTTTGTTCGTTGTTTTCAGTTTTGAATCGAAATGTTTACGATATCACAGTTCGTGGGGAAAGTTAAACCCTCAACCAACAATAAATATCACGTGATAATGTTTCTGCCCCTGTGCTATTGATTGTTTAGCTTCCGGTTTGATCGAAGTTTTTTTTCCAGACAGAAAAAGACAAAACTAACGCATTGGGTTTTCACATTCCCATTCAAATGTGTAGTTTCTTCATTTATGCTCGGACCAGGAAAAAATACAAACAAACAAACAAACAAAAAACAATTTAATTAGCTAACGCGTGTTTCTCTATTAGTTCCTATCGTTAGCGTCAAGATGATTGCATTGAAGAGAAATTTAAAAAAAAAGCAAAATTTTGGCACCTTCTCCCCCCCCCCCCCTTTTGTCCTACTCGCCTCCCAAAAAACCTTTGCCAAAAAAAAAAAAAAAAAAGCTTCTTTGATCACCGCGTCGTTTTCCTGTGTTAAAGAAGGGAGCCAATATGTCGTGGGACACTGGAATGAGACGAGGTTCCAATCAGACGGCTCCGTCGCGTCCCAATCATCCAGGGATCTGATCTTTCATAGACCCCTTGCCCATTGATCATGTTCTGGACGATAGTCTCACACTCACACACACACGCAAATATAAAAGAAGAAGGGGGAGGGGGAGGCTGGAGGTGGCCACACGACAAAAAATATTCTCCCTTCCTTAGCTAATTTTGTCCTTTTCGTCGCATTCTAGATTAAATTTTTGGTCTCTTTTCACCAGGGAGGAGGGAGGAAAAGGGGGGGGTGATTATTTTCCGTATTCACCGGCAGAATGGAGTCACGCTTTCAGGCTGATGCACCAACGACTTTTCTTTTATTCCAGAGAGCCTCCGCTCTTTCTCATTATCCTTCCCTTCCTCTTTGCCAACCGCATCGGCCGCCTCCCTGGAGATTCAGGTCCTTTACTCCTTCTAATTCCTCCAGTTTGCCATGCATTTTGTGTGTGTGTGTGTGTGTTGTTTGCCTCCTCCACTGGTGCCAGGGCTCTGAGGACATAATTCATCACTTTGACGGTCCTTTCATTCAGACATAATAAGCCCATTGCAGTATTTAGTCGTTTGCAATCCACACCAAGAGTCTCCCTCCTGGCGCTTGATTCCCCTTTTTCTTTTCCAATCGCCTGAACTATATCTTTCCCTATTATTTCCCTTCTCCCACCAAATCAAGTCATATCCCCGAAATTGTAAAGAGTGGGACACTATGCCTCTCTCTCTCTCTCTCTCTCTCTCTCTCTCTCTCTCTCTCTCTCTCTGATGTTAACATGTAATATCGTAGTAGACTAGAACCATTGTAATTCAGAGTGTATAGTGAGTTTGGTAAACGACAACCAACTTAGTCAGTAGGTATTCATTATCATACTCTAGCAGGTATATATTACGGACCTTTTAGATACAATTATTCTGTTTTTTTTTTTTTTGTTTTTTTTTTTTGTAGAATTAGGTAGTGAGCATTCGACACATATATTTCGACATTTTCTGGGCAAACCTTAGCTTCTTTCAGATATTAGCTAATAATAGCGTATTTCAGCTATTTCTGAACTCTATCTGAAGTCCCCTTGAGCGTTCTTTGTACTAATGCTTTATTGTATTAGCGTTGTTTCACACGAGTATTTCTGGAATCTCTTCTCCTTCCTGTGAGACACGCTCCGACTTTAAACAAACAAAACTCTAATACTGTTGTGGTCTTGTTGTCTCTCCATAATCACGACTATTTTCAAGAATTCCTTGATACCTCTACTTTCAGGTTTATCAACGCTCGGAGGCGAATAGTGCAGCCCATGATTGACCAGTCCAACAGGGCCGGACCTGGGGCTCACGCAGCCTATAACCCGGATGCTGCCAGCATGGGCTACTTTGACAATCAGCACATGCAAATGGGGGCCCACAGCGACTACATCTTCAAAGATCGATGGGGTAATTCAATGTTACTTCTTTTTTTAAAACCAGGAATGGGTTCATTCGTGGGATATTATCACCTTTACCTAGTCTTGGTTTTGACAATATAGTACAATAATAGCAGAGAGAAATGGAGGGAAGAGAGGGGATGGAAGGAAATAAAGAGGAAGAGAGGGAGGAAAAACTAAGAGAGAAAGAGAGAGGAAGGGGGAAGAGAGAAAATTGGAATGTAAAGAAATAAAATTTTATTGTGTTTCTAGTCTTTGTGCTACCTTGTCAGTCCTCAATATATTAACAAAGTGATTCTCTTTTTTTTTTCCAGCCCTTCAAGGTGGCCATGACCTCTACGACCCCATGAAAGCCGGCTACTCTCACCTGGACACTTCCCAAAGATACGACATGCTGGGCATGCAAGGGATGCACCGGTCCGACATGTACCCGCCCCCCGCCTCATCATACGCTCAGATGGCCCAGTTCTCGCCTCCCGTTCACTCGCAGGCCATGCTTATACCTGGCCACCCCCATCACATGATGATGGGCCACGGGAACCCTGGCATGGCCCACCATGGCATGGCCTCGGCACAAAGCCCGCCCCTGCACATGGAAGGGATGGGTGGTCACATACAAGATATTCACGCTGGATAATGAGGGTCTGCCTAGACCTTTGCAGACGATAGTAGACGCCATTTTGTTCCTGACTCATACATTGAAACAAAACAAACAAAAAAAAATTCGCCATTTTGATAACCAAAAATTATGAAATTATTTCTCCATGATGATACATTATATTCCTTTAGTGAATGAAGCCATTTGCTATTTTCCCGCTCATTTCGTGATGAGAAGGCGGGACATTTGTTTATGAAATATTGTGTCTTCTGCTCAACCCAAATCTTCTGGAAGATGTTACGATGAAACGGCATTATGTAATACCTTCAAAGTCACATCTGCCAACTACTCGACCCCATTCGAATGGGTCATTTTGAACCGCATTACCCAGCGGCCGTATCACGAGTGTGACCCTGGTCATGAAGATTCAGCTTTATTTATATCACATTTGAATCGAGATGATTTGTAGCTCTTCAGACGATTACTTTAAAACAGGCTGTATTATCTACGTGATGGCGTCATCAAAATAAGGTTACTTTTAGAATCTGGTTCTCCATATTGGTTGAGTACGCTCACTGGAAACAATTAGATCATTTGCATAAAGTGATTTAGTGTGTATGTCTTTTAGTCTCGTGTAAGAATTCAAATTATTTTCATATGCTAATGGTATAAGTACCATACAATGACGCTGGAGAACAACCTCAGCAGAATGTGCTGGTCTCTTGACCTGGAAGAAGTAGCCGCTGCCACCTAAGGAATAATTACTCCCCTTTTTCATGTCAACTCCATGACCTTCCCCTCACGCAGTCATTTATGGGTCATATTGTCCCATTTAAATGTGTGATTGGTTTCTCTATTTAAGAATGAAGGAAATAGACATTTCTGATTCGACAAATGTGGATAATTAAAAAGATTATCGATTATCTTGGATGTACTGACTAATGTTTAACATTATAATAGTTAATATAATAGCAAACGTGAGACTATATTCATTGCTTCTTCATATTGCCTGGCTACTCAAACAAAGATGAGAATTTTCTCACAGAGAGTGTGATTTCAACAAAGTGACACCTCCAAGATGAAACCTTACACATTTCACACTTCTGACGTCATGTTTTGAACGTTGAAAATTTCATTTTAAAAAAAGAAGCAAGTAATCTATTTCAAAAGCAAAAAGGAAGTCACGATTTCAGAACATTTGTTTTCCTGGGATGAGTCTATTTATAGTTTTCAATTTGTTAAGAACAACACTGGACACTTTAAGATATATTACAATTGATGTCATAACAAAGTGGTTCGCTGTACAATATACTTAAAGGATGCGACCAATGTTTTAAAGACAAACAATATCTCACATTTGTTTGGTGACCATTTGCTCGCTGTACACTAGACTAAAGCTAGTTCTTTGAGTACGTGCGTTTTGTTCCTGGTTTTCAACTAAATGAATATTGTTATATTTAAAAGATGGCTTGAGTGTGTGTGTTTATTATTGACACTGAAAAGACACGGCTCCCAAAAGAGAGAATCATATAAAAGTATACACAAAAATAACAACATGAATCGGTTGATAATTCATGGAGTCAGCATGAGTATAGTCTTAAGTGGTAGGGACCTCATATTTGAATGACCCCTCGTTTTGTATATTATATGTTTTAACGTATATAATTTGTTGACACTGAAAGACGAGAGATACAAAAAACTAGTCATAAATGTATATTTTTTTTTATAGAAGAACTATGGATGTTTTTTTTTTAAGAGTAGTCCTTGTATCGGGTTAAGTTTAAAACTTAGACTCGGGTTAAGTTATCAATCTACAGCGATAAGGTTAGGGTTGAATTAAGGACAGATTTTTAAAAACAATATGTTCACCTTTTTTTGGACTAACTTAAATAGATCACTATATTGAAATACAATTAATGCCTTAAGCTATCCAAAATATACATATTTCGGTTCTATTTAAAAGTTAAAATTTAATAATGCTATTTTTTTTAACAATGTATATTTGTTTAAAAAGTTACATGTCTTAATTACTAGCCATCAATTAGGCTTTTTATGGACAATATTCGTTCTTTCATTGGTTAAATTATTTCCATTTATCATTTAAGATATGATCGATTTAAGAAAATTATTGACTTTCTAGTAAATAACAAGAAAATATCAACAAAATATTTATTCCTACCTACCTTCAAAAATCTAAATATTATAATTGTTTTAATTTTTAAAAAAATTATACCAAAGAAGTCATTTTGTTCCATATTTGTTACTTTACTACAATAACTGTATATTACAGGTAACTTTTAAAAGTACACTGTTAATAAATAACAAATTAGTTAAAATAATAAACTTTAATAAACTTAAGCTAAATTTATTAATTCTTGCTGAAATTACATTAATGACCCGTGTAGGCTACCATACACCTTTAGTGTATGTGTACATTTTTTAATTATTTTTTTTTTTTTTTTGTAAAGCTATCACTAAACGAAAAGAAAACAAAATATAAATAACAATGCATTCCAGACTTCTTGTTTCTATAACTGATCAGGCTTAAAAATATCTATCAAACATTAATTATGAAAAATGTACGGCACTTCAAATGTGTCAGAAATTAACTTTACCAAAGAGTGTGCATGTACAAATGTTTACTTACAAACTAGATTTGAGTTTCGATGATTCCTTTTCTCCGACAATGATGTCAAAGTTATTGTAACATGAAAGTTGTTTGCAGTTGTAGCTACAACCGTACTGCAGTAGCTTGGTTACGTTGAAATTGAGGTCTGTAACTTAATTGGTAATTAAAGTAAATAATTCTCAAAAAGTGTAACAAAAATTTAGTTTACAAGCTTATCAGATTATGTGGCATTTTGGTAGAGCTCTCTTTTCAACACATTTGACTGAGTTTTGTCACTGTCATACTATAGTAGATGGTCAACCATCTTATCTAAAACATTACAAGAAATAATTATTTTTAAATAGAGAAGAAGGGATACACGTTAGACTACTAGATAATGGTGAGTTATCACCCTTTTATGTAGTTAATGCTGAAATGCATGTTTAGGCCTTAGGCGTATCTTTGCGCTATAAGCCTTTGCGTTGTTGGGGTGAAATGAATGACTGGTCAATGTTCTAAGCCTGTCCTCTCGAGCTCAGTTACAATATATAAACTCTATATTTAAATCGCTTGTGTATAAATGACTCAAGAGTCAATGTAAATTCAAACCGTCAAGATCTGACCCCGATTCTCTCACCCCCAACCCTATCAAGATCTGGCTCTGGTGACCTCATAGTAGCTCTAACTTTTTTTTTTCTCCTCTGCCCCCCCCCCCCCTTATTAATATTCATTTTTTCAGTTTCCATTTTTTTAAATAAATATTTTGCTTTGCATTCAACTTTTATAATGATGTGTATATAGATGTACATGTATTACAATGAAAACAAAACGTGTTAAACTATAATTATATTAATTATTAATTATCATCATGATGACTTATAAATATGACTATAAAATACTTATGAAGGTACCAAAGATTATGTCATTATTCTATTCTCATTATGTATGTATATGCGTGATATACAGACTCTCTAGCACCTTTCATGTTTAGGTTTTGATTGTTTATATTTACTATTCATCTTTTACCCCGTTTTATTTTTTTTTTTCGTTTTTTTTTTAAATGCATGTATCAACAAGAAAAATAAGAATCTAAAAAACAAAATTCTACTTTGTTTTAATGATACCTTTCAGAACTATAAATATATTTATATCGATGGCGTTAGACAGACACGTAACAAAAATACAATGGATTTTGTTGGTAATTATTGACTTGTATCTGTATGTGCAAGCGTGTCAATGTGTCATTTCCAGATGTGTTAATTCTATTCGAGACGTTATATTCCCCGTACAGTCAAATCTCGTTATGGTGATTTTCACGAGTTAGTTTTTCTTTTTTCCTATTACCAGAGTTTAAAATAAGCTTAAGTTGCTTATTTCGAATAACGGAGAGATGGATCTCGAGTCTAGGGACTCTAGGCACAAATTCACACTTAACCTATCAAAGCATTTACCTGGATAGCTTTATGAAATATATGTATTGACTTAGACATGACCTATTTTAAAACTGATAATCTATCTATAAAATACTTTTAACTCTTTGAAACATCGTACGTCTTACATACCGAAAACATATTATTCCAAAAGTACAATTGTAAACAGCATTTCATTTTAAAACAGACTAAACATATTAGAAGAAGTTTTTTAAAGTAAACTTCTGAAGTTACGGATATCACCATTGTAAGATAGAGTGTTTTGGTAAAATCCCAAATGGCAACTCGTTGCTATTGAAATTTTAATATTACATCAAATTGTAGTCTTTCAGTGATTCAGAATATATTTTTGAACAGCAATTTGTAAAAGAAATTTAATATACCAACTTGTACAAGTCTAAAATCTACCAGTGTCCAACTTCCTGATTAGAATGTAACGAGATTTGACTGCTGTTCTTGTTTTCTTCATTCAGTGTCTGAAGTCAAAGGTCAAAGTTGAACATATCTTAATAGTGACCTATATGCTTGTTTCATTTTTTTTTTCTTTTCATATTTTTTTTTTCATTTGGTTGAGGTGCTAATGAATAAAATATATTTAAAAAAAACATTTTAAAATCTGTTTGTTCCTGAATTTATTCAATAAATTATAAAATTTAAATGACAATTTTGATAATTTCTTCTCTAATGATGAAAATTTGTGTTCTGTATTTTTCCAAAATAAAAATGTATATAGATAAAGTGTATCATGTAGGCTACATAGTTCCTGTTATAATGAAAGCTATAAGCCTGATTTTTATGTTTTTAACTAGTGGGAGGGTTAAAAGAAAGGGGGGGGGGGTAAAAGTAGGTCTGTTACAAATGAAAGAATCAGGCTGGAATGGGTTAACTAGTTTAGCATTTTGAAACCCTAAACTTGTAGTTATTGTCTTTGAAAAGTACAGTACAAAAATGAACACTTATCTCTGATCGCAAACTAGCAGCAGTGTACATAGCTGTGTTTGTTTCTTTGTTTTTCATTGTTTGTATGTTTGTTTCTTTGTTTGTCATTGTTTGTATGTCAGGACAGAAGTTGTAACCAAAAATGTAAAAAAAAAATTGATAGAAAAATGTTGTCGAACTAAAAGGTTTGACGGTTGATTGTTTTATATTATGAAACTATTATTATCATTATAATTATTATTGTTATTTCCAATGTTTTGACAAATTTTGATGAATGATGTATTGTCCAACAGTGTCATTCTTCTAATTCTGACTTTTGATTGACTGTTTACAAAACCTTAGTGTTCTAATATTTGGGTGTATGGATTTTTTGTTTCATAATGAGTTCTAAAATTAAATCAACAATAAAAATACAAGAAGCATGTTGACAAGTGTTTAGTCAGTTTTTTTTTTTTTTTTAGAAAGCCATAATGTTGTGTTAGTTTTTTTTTTGGCAATCGATTGATGACATCTGCCAGATTTTTGAACGTTTCTACTTTCCGTTGTTATTTCCCCTTATTTTTCTGTTTGGGTAAATCTTTGATTCAAGTCCAATAAAAGACATAATATTACATGTACATATTTCTATTCGTGTTTCGTCTCGTTTGTTTTTCACTTCTAATAATAACACAGTCTGTTACATAGACATACAAGTAACAAGTAACACAGACAAGTGTGTGTTTTTTTAAGATATGATAAGATAATTTTTATTAATCCAATCTAATGGAAATTCAGTTTGACTACAATTGACAACCTCAGCGTAACTACTGTACGATAACAATATAGATGAAAAATTCGAACAACATTCACACACGAAAAATATACACATTCACAACCAGCTATTATTAATTTGACTTCTAGGTTGACTTTAGATGATTTTATAACACTCGTACTGAAAGTAGGAAGAAGAAGGTTTTAAATCTTTCAGTTTTAGTACTCATGGAAAGGAGACGACCACTTCGATCAGATTTATGGTTAAGTGGTTTAATGGGTGCAGGTTGTGTTTAAGATGAGTGTTTTGGAAAGGCATCTTTCACAAGAAAGCTCTTCAAGAGATGGTAGCTGTGTTCAAGTGATATACGATGCTTTCTTGATTAGTCTATTTAGTCTACATCTTTGTGCCAATGAAGTATTACCATACCAGCAGGTGATGGCAAAGTTAATTAGACAATTAAAGTTAATTAAAAAACAAGTTCTTCTTTATACAGCTGACTAACCTTTGGAAGAGCGATAATTTTGCTATTAACAACTAATGAAAAAATTAGGAACATTTTTTTAGCCCGCCCCTACTGCCACCTACTCAATAAAAAAATATCCTGGTTAAGTTAATGTAGAAATGTACTCAGTGAATATGAAACTCTTGATAGTTGGCCTACAGACCCAGACTTAGAAGACATCGCGCAAAAGGTACGTCTATTTCTTTATTACAAAGCATATATCAACTAACCGTTTGTCTGGTCAAATATTTGTACACGTTATTTCTCCCACACGCATTCACGGATCAAGTTGAAACTTAAAAAAAGATTATTTATTGTATCTAACATAAAAGTAGGAATTAAAAAAAAAATTTACCAATTAGTCAATTGATTATTGGTAACTCATTATTTTGTTGGATAATGAATAAGGGAAATAACTTCTACATTAGAGATATATAACTGTAAGATAAGCTTTGTTTTTGTTTTTTTACAAAAAAGGATTCTAAAATGTTCCTATACAATCATAAATACGGAAATACCCGATGATGTATGTGTGTTCAAGTTTAATGATGTCTTAAACATCAAACCAAATTTTATTTATCAGATCACAATATTTTCAAACAAGGTTACAAAGACAGTTTGTGACAAAACACAAACTCACAATCTGCCCCTTGAAGTGGTACATTAAGGCAGGTAAAAAGGCAGGTTTCAATATTGTCAGAAAGAAAATCAGAATAAAATTTTATCAAAGACAAATGACAGAGAAGAATGGAGAAAGAAGGTTGATAGATGTTATCCAGAAGACCAAAGGATAGATGAAAATGGATGAGAAGTTAGATGTGAACCCGGCCTAACTTTTTATAGTGAATATCTATTTTTTTTTTTTTTGTAAATGCTCAATCTCATATTCAAATCTTCAACAAAAAAAGCAACTCCGTAAAAAAAAAAAAAAGATTTCTTTAGTTTGTAACTTGTCTTGTGTAGTGCAGTGCTGCAGTTCACGCGATAATATGAAAAAAGTATTAATTGTTTTTTTAAATTATGTCCAACTTATAGGCATAGTAAATAGATTGTTTCTCTTTAAAAACAGTAAACATTTTTTTGTATGTAAATGTAGTACCAATAGGTCAGAACTTATTTAACTTAGCAATACAAATGTAAAAAAAAAAATTAGAAAAAAAAAAAACATTTGCGAAAATGTATTAAAAATATAGTCTAATGTCGGCTCCCCTAAGAAGAGCCTCCGGTGTTTGCTAATATTAAAAATGAATAGTTGTTAAAGTGGTGTATTTTTATGACAAAAAAAAGAACTGGTTGCATATGTGATTTAAAAAAAATATTATAATGTCGGACTTTCACTAACTTTTCTAGTTTACGAGACCTAAACAGTACCGACTGACGGACGGACAGACATTCCACATAAAACTAATTGCGTCCTTTCCCCTTTCGGGGGCCGCTAAAAATTATAATAGTCAGACCAGAGCTTCCCCATTGTGTTGCGAATAAGCTAGTACTTCTTTACCCAAAGGTATACATATAATGTCACATTTCTAGGGAAACTGTTAGAGCTTTCTTCGAGATCCTTGACTACCCACCCATGAAGAGTTTGCAAGCTGAAAAGTCTGGCCAGCGAGGTACTTCATACGCTATCCAATGTGACTTCGGAAAGCACAATGGACGTTAAGGACTTCCTCACCGAACAGAAAACATGGAATCTTTAGTTGGTAGGACTAGAATGTTCTTTACCCTAAACGAAACAAAAGATTTTCATTTCTAAGAATCTAAATAAAATTTCCTAATTCCCGATCTATAATAGAACAAAATCAAACTAAACATTGTTGTCAATTATTCTATTTTTTCTTAAATGTATGACTTCTTTGAAAATGGTGGGATTTTATGTCTGACAGCTCAACATCGTATGTTATTGTTAGATCTAGAGTTAAATCAGAATCATCACAGGAAAATTTCAGAGCTTGTTTTCACTATTTTTCTGAAGATCTACGAATTAATTTTATACTGATCATTTTTAACAGTAGAGCCTTGATTTAAAGTTACATTGTTATTCACAATATCCCTGTCCCCCCAAAAAAAAAATAACAACATCAAAACAACATTTTTTTGTAAAGACGATCGTTAGTATACAACTGAAATACTATAAAACTTAAAAAGGAAATCATAAATAAAAAATTTAGGTCAAGCCAGGTATTGAACCTTTTCTCTAGGGCACTGTTAGATCCACGTCACTAAGTTTCTATCCATTAGGCTAGTGCTACTTGATAGGCCTTTAAATATAGACTTAGAAGACGATGCGCACATTTTTTTAGAAACATACTTTTTTTTTATTGATTATTGTGTTGTCAGGTAAATGAACTAGTTATGCACATTTTCAGATTCATCCGAGATCGGGCGTCGGAGAAATAATGTATAAAAACGTTTGGCCAGACAGACAGACAGACAGAGTGAGTTGATATAAACTTTGCAATAAAATAGCACGCTTGCATGGCAGAAGAATGTTGCCTTCTACAAAAACACATGAAATGAAATAGTTTCATTTATGTCTCTACCATTGAACTAAATGAATGATCGAAACCGATTGTAAAAGTTTAAGACTAAAAAAGATAAACATAAATAATATTTTCTTAAAAATTATTTTGATACAACGCTTATATAATAATCTAAATGTAGAAAGAATAAAGATGTTGTGTGTGTTTAGTTTGAGTTAAAGGCCTTACATTTGCTGACTGTATGCAGATCAACGTTGCTGGAATAGAACAGTACAAGTAACGACAGGATTTTGTTCTCTACATTTTACTTGTATTAATCTACCTTGGTAAAATACTCCTTAAAAATAGCACAGAACTTCATAAACAATGAATATAAGGACAGATCCAAATAGGAAGTTTTTTGCTCTCAATGATGGGTTGTGGGTCCTGACCAGAAAAAAAAACTACAGAGGTGATAGCAATCAAAATAATTTATAGATATCATCGACGTCCTTCATCTTTTAATATTTACAACTGAAAATTTACGTCTTAGGCAATCCACTATAAATAGCCAGTTTATCGGTGTATCTGCTGTACGAGGTGAAGGAAGTGTTGCTAAGCTAGGTATTTTACAAGGTGTATCTGCTGTACGAGATGAAGGAAG
>JADKLZ010028190.1:14363-29941 GCA_021533235.1 Biomphalaria straminea | reverse complement strand
ATGGAAGCAGATGCAAAGGTATGGAAGCAGATGCAAAGGTATGGAAGTAGATGCAAAGGTATGGAAGCAGATGCGAAGGTATGGAAGCAGATGCAAAGGTATGGAAGTAGATGCAAAGGTATGGAAGTAGATGCAAAGGTATGGAAGTAGATGCAAAGGTATGGAAGCAGATGCAAAGGTATGGAAGCAGATGCAAAGGTATAGAAGCAGATGCAAAGGTATAGAAGCAGATACAAAGGTTTGGAAGCAGATGAGATGAAAGAAAGCTTTCGTGGTTGTTCATGCTTTTACTCGTTTTAATTCCATTCACTGTATTTTACTAAACAAAATATATTACTTCTTATTTCATAATCAAGCTACTCTACGGATATAACATATTATTCATTGATGGCATGTTACTCTATTACCTATCTCACGAGGAAATTCAAATATATGAAGAAGCGGTATATTGATGTAAGTTTTTATTTACTATATTAAGGTGTTATAAACCCTTCCTATGCTGTAATGTAAATAACTTTTTAAGAGTAATTACAAAAATAACTCAACAATTAAATCTCTCACTCTCCCTCTCTCTCTAGCACCTTTGTATTAAAAAAATGAATCACTGGGATACAATATTCAGGTTTCACCAAGATTTGAACACAGGACCCCAGGTTCGAAAGCTAACCGCTTAACCACACAGGCACCTCCCATCCCGTGTGGACAAAGGTTGAGCTAAGAATCCCGAAATGTAAACAAAATAGCTGGGCAGAGTCTGTGAAGCTCGCCAATGACCGATCTGCTTAAAGAGCGGTAGCTGCACTATGCGCCGAAAAACTTACGAGGAATTAAGTCTAAATCAAACGGTAAACACAAACAAAGCATGACATATTTAATTAAAAAACAAGGTTATAAAGACAGTTTAAAATCGGACCCCGAGATTGTCCTCCCAGGCAGGTAAGAATGAAATTATATCAAAGACAGATGACAGAGAAGAATGGAGAATGAAGGTTTTGACAGATCTTGACAGGTTTTGACAGATCTTGTGTGGTGCCCCCACGTCACACAGACTAAAGGATAGGTCGAATTGAAGGATAATTACGATGTCAAACTAGCATAACTAATGTCATATAATGATTATCTAATTGATCTAATAAAAATTCTAATTGTTCTGTAAACGATTAATCACTTATTCAAAGTCTCAGGAAGATTTATTTATTATGGAACTATGGAAGAGAAAAATGAACTGAAATTTGCCGATAGATGATTAGTTATTGTGTTTTAAGTGCTTATAATTTTTTTACACTTTAATTGCGTACAGGAGCGTAGGTAGCTTTTTACTTTTTTGCTTGTTTGTTTTTTTGCTGGTCTCACATAGAAGAGAACACCTGGTTGCATGCTGCCTCAGAACGAGACAGCTGGAGGTCACTCACAAAATCGAGGGATACACATCTGAGACCAGAAGACAATATAGAAGTATAGAGGAGGAGAAAAGAGCCTTGACAACAACAAATCTCAATATGAAAAATAATCTCCGTAGTAATGGTCGAGCTTGCAAACCTTTAAAAACAAAAAGTTTCCAATGTGTTTAGTGATAGTAAACGATACATTTTAACTGTTACATTATGGGTTTAAATTTCAATTTTGTTAATAAATTTATTGTAAAAAAATAAATTAAAATTAAAATGTAGTTTTAAATTACTTTTTCACTCCTCATGTCATTGGTTGGAAATTATTTAAACAAAATGTGTAATTTGAAATTGATGAATTTTCAAAAATTCAATATAACTTAAACAGGTAATGAATTTTCAAAAATTCAATATAACTTAAACAGGGGGTCCACGGAAAACCAGAAAACATGTCAAGGGGTCCACGAGACCAAAAAAGTTTGGGAACCACTGATTTAAAGCATGTTTAACATTAACACAAACATAACCAAAGTTATCCAGAACCTATACAAGGATGCCACCAGTGCGGTGTACTTCAACAAAAATATTGGGGAATGATTCAAAACCACAGTTGGAGTAAGACAAGGCTGCCTCCTTTCTACAACACTCTTCAATATCTTCCTTGAAAGAATAATGGAAGATGCTCTCGAAGGATTTGAAGGTACTGTAAGCATTGGAGGAAGAAAAGTTACAAACTTGCGCTTCGCAGATGACATTGATGGCCTAGCAGGGACAGAAGACGAACTAGCCGACCTAGTGATGCGCATTGACAAGACTTCAGCAGCTTATGGCATGCAAATAAATGCAGAAAAAAACCAAACCATGACCAATAGTCAACAGGGCTTTACAAAGGCCATCAGTATTGGAGGCGAAAAGCTAACTAGCGTTAGCAGCTTTAAATACCTTGGAGCTATTGTCTCGGATGAGGGAACAAAGCCCGAACTAATGGTCCGAATAGCACAGTCCACAGCGGCCCTTTCTAAACTCAAGTTGATATGGAAAGATAAAGGCTTAGCCCTCGGCACCAAAATCAGACTGATGCGCTCCCTGGTCATGGCCACATTTATATATGCTTGTGAGTCTTGGACGCTGACTGCAGAGCTAGAGAGGAGGATCCTAGCAATGGAAATAAGATGCTACAGAAGGATCCTAGGCATCACATTTAAAGACCGCATCACAAATCAAGAGATTAGAGACAGGGTTACGGCAGCGATCAGACCCCATGATGACCTGCTAAATACTGTGAAGAAAAGAAAGCTCAAAATGTATGGCCATGTAACAAGATCTTTGGGACTCGCAAAGACCTTCCTCCACGGAACAGTACCAGGAAAAAGAAAAAGAGGCAGACAGAGAAAGCGGTGGGAAGACAACATCAAAGAATGGACAGGTCTACCATTGAACGAGGTTTTAATCAGGGCAAAGAATAGAGAGGAATGGAAAAAGATGGTCCACAAGTCTTGCTTGGTGCCCAACGGTCCACCAGACTAAGGTATAGGTAACAGGTAACAGGTAATAATAACATCAACTTACCGAGAGAGCAATTACTGATGTCTATACTTCCAACATCCGTTGTTGTTTTACTCACAGGACACTTTAAACATGGCTCATTTCCAGTAAAGTTTTTATAGGTTGCATTTGGGCAAACAGAACACAACTCGCTATCACTTGAAAAAAATCCTTTTTCACAATCTGCTGTTTTATATGCAAAGTGCGATATATTTTTTAATTCATTGTATGAAATAAAGAATCCTGTCATTTTGTAACTGTTTTTAGTATCTAACTTTTATCTTTGATTATTATTTTTGTTACCAAATTCTAATAACGAGAACAAAAGCAAGGGATAAATTTCTCGAAACAGTATAAAAATTCATAGAAAAAATCTAGCTGGTGTCTGCACAGAATGTGTCCCAAATATTCTAGGATGTTATTTTTGTTTTTAAATTAAGAAGAAGTCAGGTAAAAAGAGCCACCACAGATTATCGGAATTCCCATCAGCGAATATTATCAACTTTATTCGAACCCAGCACCTCAGCTTCGAAAGCCAACCACTTAACCACTCAACCACCTGAAATCCCGAACAAAAAAAAGGGGGAGGAGAGGTTATGGTAGTCGCCTATGACTGATCTGTTTAGATCGCGGTCGCAGCACTATACACCGAGCAACGCCGTAGGAACTAACTCTCGGTCCAAATAGTAAGAATGAACAAATCATACGTAAATGTAAATTTTTTAAACAAATATTGCCGTTTTAGTTTATTGTTCATGCTATTTTTTGTTTGTGAGCCACATCTATAAATATAAGCCAATACCAGAGGTGAGAGACTTTGTTAAAATTATGTGATATTATTACAGTTCGATTAAGTTACTACTCCAAACAAGACTAAAAATTCATTTGAGTGCAACTTCTAAACGGAATTGAACGATATAAAGATGTTTTACATAATAAAAAATAGTATTAGTTCTTTCTCTCAATTATACACATTTCCATTCAAAAACACATATATTGGTAAGACTTTAATACATTGATCAAAGCTATTATCTAATTTTATGTCCATTGTTTAACAGTAAATAGATGTATCATTTATTTACTAAAACTGCATTTACCGCTGCATCTATTTATAGCTAGTTTCTTGCTCAAAGACAAGAAAAATAACATCAAATAAGCCAACCTGTTTCTTTTTAAGGAATCGGAACTTTTAGATTGACTTTTTAAAATCGATTTTAATAATAATGTATTTTATTTTATTTTATTTTTTTTACTTTGGTGGTGTCAACCCAATGGGCTTCTATTGTTCACGAGTCATTAGCCTAAGCCAGTGTTGCCTGCAATCACGCATTTTTCGTATTTTGTACGCAAATGGACACTGAAATACGAGAGTACCATCTGAAAATACGCAGTTTACCCTCTCAAGCAAAAAAAAAAAAATAATAATATTTATATAAATCATTGGGCCAATGCGGAATTGGCTAATCTTATTAGATATACCACAATTTTGTATCACATTTTTTATTTAATCGTTGATTATTTTTTACTGATCTACGAAACAGAAAACCACCACCAGTGTGTCCTTTTATATTAAGTCTTTAAACTGATTGGGAATTGATTATTTTTAATTCATCTTGACTTGATCTAGAACAGGGGTCTCAAACTCATATCAGTATGTGGGCCGCAGTGGAAAGTAACAACCAGACAGCGGGCCGCACAACATCAAATTTTACGAACACTACTGTCACTGCAGTTAAATGCTAAACTAAAGTTCTTATAATTATTAATTAAATTTAGTGTAGTTTATTACATGCAAAGGCTGTTTAGTTTTACTAAAATAAGCTGACGTTGTCTCTGTCAGTAATAAAAAATCAGAAACAGTAGTTTCAAAAAAAAATTAAAAAAATATATAATTACTAGGCCTACTGCAGATGGCTCGTCACTCGTGTTTTTGTAAACTCAGCTTAGAGCGTTTGTCAGAGACCAATCACAGCGACGTTAGGCCTGAAGTCGCGTGTAGTGGCAAGCCGCAAGGTTACTCTCAGATGGTAATCAGTCAGTCTTGATCGTAATGCTGTTTTTTATCTTCATTCTGGATTAAAACTGTTAGCAAACGTACGTATGCCTACTCCCAAACATCGCTAGAATTTTAGCAGCTGCTCAGAATAAGTTTGAAAACTTCTCTTATGGAAATGAGGAGCGCCAACATCAGTGTACTTTTGCTTCACAACAGTGGCACACTGCAGGACCAGTATTTTCATCAGGACTGCGAACGGAGTGGCAACATGGAAAAAGCTGTAGTTCGAGAGCAGTCAATTGCTGAAAGCGAATTTCAAAATCTTCCACTGTTCTGGAGAGGATGTCTACGTAGTCGTTTAGCGCGCTGTGTTTCAACCGTTATGCTCTGTAAAAAAGAGAAATGAGCCAGGTTTGCATCTGCCAGCTGAGTGGCCCACAAAGTCAACTTGCATCTGAATAATTTGATGCGAACAAAAATCACGGTAATCAGCTGCTTTGTGTCCTACAGTTGTGTGTAAATCGAGTGCATTGAGATGTTGCGTGATGTCAGTAAAAGAGCAAGATCCGACGAAAACATTGGGCCATTGAGCTGAGGTATGTCTCTGTCTTTCATTGCCATGAACAATGCTATTTCCCGTCTCAGTTCAAAAAATCTCTGCAGCACTTTTCCACGACTCAACCATCTGACTTCCGTATGATACAGCAACTCTCCGTATTACGTTTCTAAGTCAGATAGAAACGACACAAACTGTCTGTGATTGAGACCCCGTTCACGTAAGAAGTTTACCGTCTTCACGACAACATCCATCACGTTCTTCATTTGTAGACTTTTGTCACACAGTGCTTCTTGGTGCAGAATGCAGAGTATGGCTGCAAAAGGTCCCGCCTAGCAGAGCTGATTCCATTTCTCTATCATTAATCTAACAAGTCCAACTTTCTCTGAACTCATTGCTGGTACATCGTCCATAGCCACTGAAACAGGTTTTTCCCACGGTAGCCCACACCTGTCAACACAGACTTCCAGTTCTTGAAACACGTCGCACTATTTGTGCAGTTGTAAATCATGTCATGGCTTACATGTGGTCATTATAAATTTTAGCCTATGTAATTTTAAATTTTATCTATTTTTTTTTATTCGCTTACGTGGTCGCGGGCCGCAGAAATAGTCTCGAGGGTCACATGCAACCCGCGTGTTTGAGACCCCTGATCTAGACCTAGATTTAGAATTAAGATCTAGATCTTGAAATTCACATTTTATAAAACTACGTAAGTAAATTTAACAAATTAATAAACATCTTTCTTATAACTACTATTATCTCATTATACACATTACTATAAAGAAAAGATATAGTGACCCACACATATGACAGTAACGACTATTTTTTAAAATTAACAGTAAATTTTATGTTTATTTACTAAACTTGTCATTTCTGGTCTTCTAAGTTGCTAATTTAGAAACTAATACTCGTTCAATAGGATTATTAGCAAGTGACGCCTTTCTAAACTAATTTTTGATCAATTCAATATTCGAAATTGACTTTTTAAAATCAGTTTTTACTAAATTGCAATGAGCTTGCATAACTTTGGCTTTCCCTAAGTTCTCTTGTTGGGTCCCAACAGATCATGAGTCAAGAGCCTAAATGCAACGAGATACTTTACACCATAGTTGCTATGCAATGGGAATTTAACTCCCAAATTGGTCGTGTTCCCGGGTTTATTGAACACCTTTACGCTATGGATGCTAAGCGGCTGGATAGAAAGCGCAAATAAGATCAACCTCTTTAGACATATTCGATTAAGGAAAAAAATCAAAAAAACAAATGTTGGAATTATGTTCCACAAGAATGACGAATTATATTTTGAATATATTTGTAATCTATGTTCTTTGACAAAAAACTTACATAAAGAACAATTTCGTTGGTCTGTGCTTCCAACATTTAATGTTGTTTTGTTTCCTGGACAAGGTGTACATGGCTGATTTCCACGATCAGCTTTATAAGTTCCTATTGCACATTCAAAGCAGTTAATCTTGTCAGTTGTAGATAACCCGGGGCCACAGAATGCTATTTTTATTATTGAAAAAATAAAAGATGAAACCTTTTTACAGGAAATTCTTTTTGTGATATAATGGGTCAAAAATAAAAACGATCTAGGCAAGACGTCTAATTGAAATACTGAAATACTACAACTAGAGCTGAATATAGATATTCCATAAAGATTGAGAATAAGAGAGAGAGAGAGAGAAAGAAAATACAGAGAAAGAGATAACTCACATTTTCAGAGTCTCGCATAGTATAAGTAATATGAAGTTGGGCACCAAGAAATAATATTTTTGCCAGAATTTCTTGAGGATACATTTTTTTATGACCACAAATGGCCCATGCATGTTGATTACCGATCTCATGAGTTGCCGTAGGGGGTCACATTCCATATTGTGATTGTTACAAGAATATTTATACTTAGTTTTTAAACATCACATATTTAGTTTTCACCGAAAGACAAAACCTCTTAGATACATAATGGGGATTGCAATGGAATTTTAAAACAAGCTAACTTTTGGTGTTAGAGTACAATGAGGCAGCCAGATCCTCTTTACCCACATGTCTATAGTGGAAATTAAATCATAGCATACTAAGGATGATCTAGACAGAAAAAAAATCGAGTTTTTAATTTGGTATCAGTAATTAGTTTTATGATTTAAAAGATATGTTTCTATTTCTGTTTCTAATTTTTCTATTTCTAATTATTTATGTTTCTAATTATTAAATAAAAAAATAAATAACTGACCTAAATTGCATTTTTCCCTGCTTATACTTCCAATAGTTGACGTCGTTTTGTGTTTTGGACAATTTAAACACAAGCTATTTCCAGCCATTTCTTTATAAGTACCTTTGAAACAGGCAGCGCAAATAATGTTGTCATCGGTAAAGAATCCTGGATCACAGAATGCTGTTTTATGATGTAATAAAGCGAATTATTTCTCAAAAGAAAAATCTATAAATCCATATAAAGAAAGCAATATTTGTAGAAGTAACCCAAAATACAAACTTCTATTTTTTTAAACTTACTAATTGTACAATTGGAGTGTGATGTAGAACCTTTTTCTAATGTTATTTTGTTAATAGGACACTTTGTACAGTTAGTATTTGCATTTGTGTCTTTGTAGAAGCCAACATCACAGTCAGAGCAAGCATTATCCTTGTATTCTTGTCCAACTTCGCATACATCTGAAAATTATTTTTTATTTGACATAAAGCATTAGTCATTAAGTTTAAACTTCATAATATTGATTTTAAATGTTAGCGCAGATAAGGAATCGTCTTCAGTTCCTAAAACTATGAATGTGCAATTCACAAGGCAACGCAAACAATGTTGTGACCTTTATATATCGACACAACATGTTAAGCAAAAGCTTAGGGGTCGAATTACTTGTTCAAAGTGGTCGCCTAAAACCTAGAGAGTAATGATTTCTTTTTAAAGCATACATTTTTATATTGTTAGGTACTTTTGGTTTGTTGTTTAGTGCTAAAATGTTGCAGAAACAGAATCTCCTTCTTTAATTATAATGGATCTCATTATTATGTTGGAGCGTTCAGATGACTTGACCAATATATGAGATGAACTGTTGGAGTGTTCAGATGACTAGACGAATATATGAGATGAACTGTTGGAGTGTTCAGATGACTAGACCCATGTATGAGTTGAACTGTTGGAGCGTTCAGATGACTAGACCCATACATCATATTACTCTCTATGTAGTTTTCTCTCATAGTGGTATTTTGGGGCTAGTGTCTTAATCAGGTCTCTTGCTAAAAAATACAGTTTTGAAGGACATGGTCAACATTCTCTGGTGACTCTCCACATGGGAAGGTTTCATTGACAGTGGCGTAGCTAAGGTGGGGAGGGAGGGGAAGATTTGAAAATCCATCCGGCCCCCCATTTAGGGGGGGGGGGCTCCCAAACGGGTGTCCAAAATTTGTTTGTAAATAAATAAATTAATATATTTGATAGTCAAATAATTTCAACAGGTGTCTTTTTTTTTCCAACACTATGGGTTAAATTTATAACGAAGACTTAATCTAGATCTAGGTCTATCAGTAGGCCTACGTTGACTTTGTTGACATTTTGAAAATATTTTTCCGACAGAGAAAAGTTAAAGTTAGTTGCCGATTTATTTTCCTTTCAAAAGAGATCAATCATGTGCTTGCAGCGAAAACTAAGAATATAATAGGGACCTGCGAATCAGGAAATTTTTTTCGAATCGAATATCGAATCCAATATCAGAAAATATTCGAATTTCGAATCGAATTCGAATCGAATATTCTTGAAAAAAGTTGACAACCAACAAGTGTAAAATAAAACTAAAAAAAAAATTATTATATTATATTTATGTAATACTGAAGCACAAAAAGTTAGCAATAATTAAATTGCAAAACAGGCCTTTTAAAAAAGTAGATATTTATTTTGGCCCAAATCAAAGTTTCAGCATTATTTTCCGAGAGATTGTGACGATGGTCAGTAATAATTTGTCCTCCAACTGAATTAACTCTTTCTGAAGAACAGTTTTTTGCCTGAATTGCAAGCAAATTCCTAGCTGCTCTGGCCAAAAGTGGAAAAATATTAATACTTTCTTTCCAAAACTGAAGAGGATCACTGTTTCGATCAACAACTGCTTGCTTTGAATACAAACTGACTTCATCCATAATTTGCTCAGGAATGGTGGAAATTTTGTTGATTCTGGTATCTCCTTGAGCATCATGCACTTTCTTGAACATTGAATCCATAAGGCTTCCTCTATTCCTGTCTTGAACAAGACATTCAAGTGGCAATTCATCAGAATTTATGCCAATTTTGCTTCGTCAGAGTTTGCCAATATTGTCTCTACAAATAAGACAGCTTTTTTAGTTTTAGCTTCTGAAAATAAGTAGTGTTTAAATCTTGGATCAATGAATGTGGCTGCCAGGAGATGATCCATTGTCAAATCAAATCTTGCTCCAAGTTGTTTCAATAGTTCATCTCGAAATTGTTGGAGACCTGTTGGTGATTTGGACACTAACTCTTCATTCAATGTAAAAATGCAAGGATAGATCAAACTTATATCAGAACTCAAAACTGTTGTTGCTTCGGCTGTTGGTCTTAGAATTGGAAGAGTAGCTTTCAGAGTATCTTGTAAAGTTTGTGTTAATAAACCAGTTATAAACCAGTTAAGTAACATTTTACACCCCAAAGTACACACCAAAACCGAGCTTGAATTATCCAAAAAAGCATTACTTTTTTTGGAAAATATTCGAAGATTCGAAAATTTAAAAATAATTTCGAATCGAATTCGAATATTCTTTTTATATTCGAATTCGAATCGAAAATCGAATATTCGCAGGTCCCTAGAATATAACTCTCTTTGTTGCCACGAACAGGATCGTCCTTAACAGTGCGCGGGGCCCTGTTCGAGTGTCATGTGCGGGGCCCTGAGCTGTAAGGATAAACTATGCATACCGTAGCACATCACGCTAATCGGCTAATCTGTCTCTAACGCTGTAACAATAAGTAGAAATTGTCCGCCATAACGCTGTGGGCCTTCCTTATTTTTGTTACAAAACATAGAACATTGCGTAGCCATTGTTGGCTTAATATTGGCTAATTGCTATTTATAGGCCTATACTGTAATGTAATTGTTCTGCATAAAGAAAATTCTTTCAATTTAAAAAAGTTTAAAATTATTCCCATGGCCATGGCCTATTGGGAAAAAAACTCATAGGCCGAAGCAACCAATCCAAATATTTTATTTCGTATATTAACATCGACATCCAATCGGATTGTATTAGGAAAATGCTCCCCTCAAGCCCCACTTGCCACCCCCTACGGCAGCTACTGTCCACGAATAAAACTGTATGATATACAATGAATTCCAGTATAACAAATCCAATAGTTATTCTTATTAATTCTAGAATTGTTTATTATTTGGGATGACCAGGGTGGGACTACAAAACAGTTTAACGCATTGGTTAAACGTTAAACCTATGATAACGCAGCCACAATGAGTGGCCGTCTGTCTGGCCTGTGGAAACGTCTGTTAGGCATAAATCCAAAAGCAATATTTCTGAACTGTGATAATCACCCTCTCAACCTAGCATTTTTTCATTCTGCTTAGATAGATCCAACAATTGTCCCCTTTTTTGGAATTGTACATAAATTTGTTCAACTATTTTTTTTCCAAATTAACCCCAGAGATCCTTCCTTTTATGAATTTATTATTAAACCTTCCTTTTAAAGTTCTTAAGACTGATATCTACTAGGAACTTTAACAGTTCGACCACTTCTGGTTGTCTTGACTCGTTAAACAGGTTCTCTAGACGTTGGTCTATAACTGTCTGTTTAATTTGTTCTAACAGTTTACTGTTCGTTGCCTTTATCGGTATCATAGTACCCAAAGATATCTTCATCGAAACTCTTGTTCAAAAAGCGTTGATTTCTTCTGTATTTTACGATCGTTTCTTTATGATGGAAGATCTGGGTGAGGAATGTTTTTTTTTTTATGACAACTGCTTTCTGCCATGTTAGTCCTAGACGAACTCTCAGTTTCTCTCCGACAGAGTGATCTTTAGGTAGTATTGTTTTTGCATCGTATTTCACTTTGCTTTTCATCTGTCGTTCATTGAGAAATGTCTCTGCATTTTCAGTTACCTATGGTTTCAAAAGTTTGGGATCAGTTGGAATGATGTCCCTGAGTCTTCTACTCATCAGCAGTTGTGACGCTTAACGGAGTATTTCTATACTCGAGCATATTATAGCAAGATATGGATCCTTCCCACTTCTGTTTACCATGAATCCTTTTTATTTCACACAAAACATAAACAAAAACTAAATCGAAATCCATTCATGTTTTATGCAGAATGATGAGAAACGGACGAAGCTGATTACCCAATCCAACGAAAAAGCAAAAGAAGGTAGTGAATACTATGGATTCCCTGTAATCAAAACAACCAGAAGAAAAAAAAAGACTTTATGGGAAGTTAAGTTTTAACGTAGGACTGTCAATAGAACTGCAATTCAAACATGTTGCGACAAAAGTGCTGGAAAATTTAATATGGGGATGAAGGACATATTACAAAGGATGGAAAAAATGGATGCCTTTGGGTTTCTTCTTGAACTAAGACACCTGTTGGATGATGACACGCTTATGACAAACTGTGTTACTTTTTCCTTTTTTCCTGTTTGTATAATGAAATAAATGGCAAATCGCTTGTTCAATGATGTCATTGATGTACGAGCAGTTATCATCAAGAAACCAATAATACAATCCACAATAGACATACTGCGGAAACAGGCTTCTTATGGTAATTACGTGTGCTTAAACCTTGCGACCTCCTCTGAATACCGCTAACTCAGGCCACATCCATTGCGTCATTCTCAAAGCTCAAGTTTATCAAAAACTATCCAAGGAGCACAATGACGCAAGAAAGGCGGATCATGGCTTTAATGTCACTGAAGTCATAAATACTAGAAAGTTTCGATGTAGAAGATGTTATAGATGTCTTAACTGCACGACGTGAAGCGATATAAATTGAGATTTGTCACTTGTGCATTATTTAGCTAATAAATCACAGCATTATTCGAAAAAGAGTCTTAATGATTAGTTTACTGATATACTAAACCAATTTGATCTTGGGCTTATATATTTTTTGCGTACATTATGTCATGTCACATGTCGAATGTCAAAATGCAAGGGGCCCCCAAAGAGGTCGATCCCCCAAGGCCCCCGAATATCTAGCTACGCCACTGTTCATTGATTCCAATTTTGAGCTTCCGAAACATCTGTTGTCTCATTATGATGTGTCCGGTTTTTATCGAAAGATAGTAGGGAAAGTATAAAGCAGGCGTCAACTTTCTTGCGATTTGGATGAGACCTTGTCTGTTTGTCATTTATTCTTTCCATTATTAAATTGTTTTTTTTTTGTTTTTTTTTGGAGAAGAATTAGAATGATTTCTAACATTTCTTTTAATGCGTATATTAACGTGATTTGGATAGACATAAGGTAATAGTTACAAAAAAATTCAAGATTTGATGTAAAATTGGTGGTATAATATAGTAATAAAATCAACCAGAAGTCAAGTTGTCCTGCAATTAAGGACGCCTTCGTGAACGGAATTTATGCTTAGTTACCTTAGAGTTGGCAGTCCATTTTATATTTTCTATGGAAAAACTATGAATGAAGTTTGGGCTATTTCTATTTCTATTACGAAGAAATCTGTGATTTTTTTTTTTTAAAGAATTACCTCCCCTGACAATTTTAATTTAATAGTGGTTTATATTTTTCTTTTAATCTGCTTAATTTTAAGAATTAATATGTTTCCTTTCGGGAAAAAAAGGTAGCTGTTGCATCAGATCTTTTAATGTTCTAAAAATCATTTTATACGACTTTCATTTTCTCTTCTAGTTTCTCTACTAGTTTCTGAGATCTAAACGGGACGGACGGAACTAATAATGTCTATTTCCTTTTCGGGGGCCGATAAAATGGCTTACTTTAATTTAGAGAGCGGAGGTGGTAACATGGCACGTTAATATTATAGCTTTTACGGTAGAAACACAAAGAAAATAACATTTTGCTTTTTTTTTCGATTTATGCCATTTAGCATGTAATCTACAGTTGGGACTGAATATAATGTGCAATAGTGATGTGACTGTAACGACACTTTAAAAAAAAATCCTCCTTTATCTGCAAATAAATCATGGTTACTAATAAAAAAGATGTTCACCAAATATTTAAAGTCTTCTGTTATATCTCGTAAGAATGTTTAGTAAAGTGATTACTTAACAACAAGTAATTAGCTTCTACATCTACTAATTTAATCAGCAACCCCCATACACTGAATTAGACAATGATTGCACTAACCTTCACACCTTTTTATATTTATTGATCTATACACTCTGTAAGAGGTTGGATCAATAGTCTTCATTTAACCCCATACACTGAACTAGACAATGATGGCACTAACCTTCACACCTTTTTATATTTATTGGTCTATACACTTTGTAAGAGGTTAGATCAATAGTCTTCATTTAACCCCATACACTGAACTAGACAATGATGGCACTAACCTTCACACCTTTTTATATTTATTGGTCTATACACTCTGTAAGAGGTTGGATCAATAGTCTTCATTTAACCCCATACACTGAACTAGAAAATGATGGCACTAACCTTCACACCTTTTTATATTTATTGGTCTATACACTTTGTAAGAGGTTAGATCAATAGTCTTCATTAGGTTACAATTCGGGTTAAAATATTGAAAACCTAGACACCATGAGAAACGTGTACATTTGTCTTGACATTCTTTTAATGTTCCTGGATTATTTGATCCCTCTCCGTCTGCATAATAGTTCTCCACAAAGGAGCATTGATACACTGAAATAAAAGGAAAAAAGAAAAAGAAAATAGTAGAAAAAAAACACAAAAACAAAACCTCACATGGAGCGCAGATAGATCAATTTGGATGAAATTAAATGTGTAATTGATCTAAACTAACTAAATCTGTTCGATTACAAACATGTACAATTTTTTTTTTTTTTTTTTTTTTTGGTTTTGTTTATGTTTTAGCACAAATTTATGTTACTTGTTTTCTCAATACGCAATGATCTTATCTCATGTTTGAACATTTAGAAAATAGCAGTGCAGTAAGGTGAATGCTTTTTACATACATTCATAGAAAAACGAAAAACCTCAGGAGAAATAAGACTTTTAAAAGTGTCACAGACTTTTAATTAATAAATCCAGCTTAATTCTTAGATTCGCAAACCATTTATATCTAAAGCCACAATGAAAAACGTATCAATATATTATTATAAAATTCTAATCGACCGGCGGCATAGCATACTCCGCTATTTTCTAGGGCAGGCCTTAGGCACTGCAACATGTGCGACCGCAGTGGGTCCCGCACTTTCATTGGACCCGTGCTAATTTTTGTAGGTGTATAAATTATTAAATCAAATTACAGGAAGTTAATTTCTTTTTCCAGTCTATATTTATTTATGTCTATGCTATTTTATGAATGAAAATAGTGCGGATTTAGATGCATCATTTCCATTCACACCATGTTGCGCCATGGGATCTTCCCATTTACTTGTTATAAGTGAATTCATGAATACTAAATACTATGAATGGAGCTAAAAAATGGCTAATTGACCTTAATTTACGCGATATTAAGAACAGAGTTGCACTCATGTAGCAATGCTTTAGAAAAACAAATTTGAATGTTAATTTGATTAAATTGACTATAATTAGTATGTTCATGTGCTAAAGCATAAAACTATCTCTGCGAACAGAAGTTCTATAATCTTAGAGTTGACTCCGAGTTTTAGATCTAGATCTAGGAATAGAAAGATGAGTTACCTTTCGTAATCATGTCTAATGAACGAATGTGCGTAATTTTGTCATATTAATTAAAGTACTTTCACCCCCAAAATTGTCTCGACTGGTGCGGCCGCACCCCTCACACTTCTTCCACATAGTTATGCCACTACTCCAAGATATGTCTGGAGATTTTATTATAATCTTTTCCAATGTGTCTGCTTTTACCAAGATATAAATTTTCCAACTTTGTTGGGGGGGGGGGGGGGGGGGGGGGGGGGGGGGGGGGGGGGGGGGG
>JADKLZ010028190.1:0-14263 GCA_021533235.1 Biomphalaria straminea | reverse complement strand
TTTATTTTATTATCTTTTCCAATGTGTCTGCTTTTACCAAGATATAATTTTTCCAATTTTTTTTGCCCCCCCCCCCGAAAATGGTGTCGACCGATGCGGACCCTTTTTGCCCCCACCCCCCTCATTACACCACTGCTCCAAGATACCTCCTTCTTGTCAACAATTTCGATTATTATATAGGAGCAGACGTATTAAGAAATAAAAACAAGGTTACAAAGACACGCCTTCGGCCTCGTACAGGAGGAGGGAACCTGTATTTGGCTCAAGAGTGTCGGGTGCAGCGACATACCGGGTGTGATATATTTGCACTTCGGATAAGGTGGGACCTCGGACAGAGTGGTTGGCGAAGAGCCGGCCTCTCATCCTGGCCACGGCTAAAATCCTTCCCTTAGTCAAAGGGACATAAAAGGGAGCTCGCTCTATGCTCTCGTCCCGAATGGACATGTCACACTCATTAGTTCTGGATGTCACAACTTGTATTCTTCTATGTTGAATAATGAGTGTGGTGCCGGGGAGTCTAACTTGAACTAGATACAATTATGAACACAGACGATCTAGGAATTAAATTGAATAACTTCCTCATAGAAATAAAACACTAGAAACTTTTATTCAAATATAACTTAAGTACAGCTTATGTACAAGGTACATATTAAAAATGAAAATACAATACTAAGGCTCTTTCTTCAATATTATTTTCAGAATACACTAGAGACAGAACCTCTCGCCTCGAGAGCAAGCTTCAGACTGGCTTGTCGCGCGTCCTATGTCAGCTGACCTAACTCTTTTAAAAAGAATATTTATTTTCAAATCAACCAATAGACTTGCGACAATCATTGTGACGTCATTGAGTTAAACTTGCGGCTCTGTTAAGGGACTAGACCTTTTGGGTAATTCTTGAGGCTCTGTTAGGGTTTTCTAATACTAATTTACACACAAGTTTTAAATATAATTAAATCTATAATAGCATCTGTGACAGGACATAAGTAATCGGTGGGAGTTGAAATGTAAATGACACAGCACAACGTTATACATTTTTTTTTAAAGTATAACAAAAGAAACCTGTTCAAATAATGTTAAGTCTGTTTATATATTTAATTAAATATTAGTGTAAAATTTGCAATGACATTTATATATATATGCAAGAAACATTGGGATTTTAAAGTTTAGTAACAATTAATAAAAGTAGGTTATAAGCTCACTGTATTGGTTCAACAAAATAAAAATAAAATATTTATAGTTCTCAAGTGCACAGATATGTGAAAACTGCGTGTATACAACTATTTTTTTAAGCTACAATTAAAACGAAGTTTATATTAAAATGCATTTTAAAAACAACATTGGAATCAGTATTATATTCTATAAGTTAGTTCAGGGGTGGGCAACCTTCTTCAACCGAGGGCCGCACTAATGAAATTTGGGGACTAGGCGGGCCGCATATATATATATCCGTTGATAAACATGAAGTATGTCTTCAAATCTTCATTAGTAATATTAGGAAAGGGTCACAGTCAATGTCCATCAAGGGACCTAACAGTTTCTTCCTTGAGATTCCATATTGATCTAATGATTGGTCAGTGAATACAACTGTGTTACGAACATCAGAATGTTTTAATTGCGAATCTTCACATACTTTTGGGAACTGCCAGTCGGGACCGGCCTTGGATAATTGGAGGCCATAGGCGAAGTGAATTTGGTTGCCCCGATTAATATAGGAATATACACAATAAAGGAAAAAAAAAGCTAAAGTTATGTAATTTATTAAGGTCCTAGTGTACTTCCAACAATAACATTGTGTACAAGTTTAGCTACTCCTTTTCTGTAATATCAAACTCTAGTTCTGTGCGAGCCCTTTCACAATCATGGACCTTAACAGCTGCATACTTTAACTATGCCTACGGACAACCCCTGAACATTTTATGTTTATGGCTCTGCGATGTTGTAACTGTGAATTCAATGAAGCTTTGTGTAAACTTTCCAGTTACTAGTTTAAGGTTGGGATATTTTCTTATTTTATTAAAAAATGTGTTTTTCTCAGTCAAAGCTCCATCAGTTGTTACCCTTGCCATCTTGTACAAGCCAACCCAACTCTTTCAACACAGTTCTCCATATCTTTGAATAAATACTGGCCAGGGCTTGTGTCTTTTACTGAATATATCCTATACTCTTAAGCGAGCAATTCTTGTATATATATATATTTATTTATTTATAAATTTTATTTCGAAAACTGCTCTAACGATTTTCTTTAAAATTTCTAGGTATGTGCGTATTAGTGAGAAAAAAAATCTGAACTCATTGGCCACATCGGGAAAACTCGAGTTCGACCGTTATTTCGATATGAAAATGTCTCCATTTTATTTTGGTCATAATAATTTATTAATGAAATGGAAAATTTATGAATGAAAGTTTTCCATGACGTAAACGGGAAAAACGCTGCTTACGTCACTAGACTTACAATGCAAACAAGAACGAGTTTTAAAGTATCAATGGACCTAATTAAACATTTGCGCACCATCTTATTGAAGATTGATTTATTATAGAACTATGGACCGATGTATGATTAGTTATTGCGTTTTAAATGCTTAATAAATTGTTTACACTTTAATTGCGTAGAGCGATGTAGATTCCTCATTAATCTTCGGATTTGATGTCAAGTCTTATTATAATTATAATTTTGCTGGTAAAATTATGACCATGTGTTCATGCTTCAGTGTCTAATGTCCCGTACCAAAACAAAGGAAATGGTGATTACACAGCTGCTCTACTGCTCCTTACTTTCTCACACTGAACAAGATATCTAAACTTGGGGGTACCGTTAGGGCGTGGTGACGAAAGGCCCAGGAGATATATGAATGGAGGGATGTGTAAGAGCAGGCCATATCTTTCCATGGGCTGTAGCACCAGTAGCAGTAGTATATTACCTTTCTTAGTTATAAATTATTTAACCGAGCAAGGCTCGGCCACCTGATATTTTATAATAATTACGTTTTAAGATAATAGTTATTTATTTTCATCATATTAGATAGATGTTATTTACCTGCAGAGACTTGAATTCTACACCATTCTGAAATTTAAGGAAACAATTATATTACATAACAAAACATTGACATGTTAACCAATTATTAAAACATTTTCTAAAACTTACAAATATAATTAATTAAATAGAGTAACACCTATGGTATTGTTTCTAAATTTAGCATAGAAGATTCAAAAGTAAACTAACTATCATACCTAAAACACTGGAACATAATCAGAGGCGGCATTAGCAGTTTCGGGCCTATGACAATTGTCATATGCGGGGCCCTGAACTGTAAAAATAGACTATATAAACCACACCACGCTTACGGGCTCGTACACCCTTACGCTTATTTTTGTTAGAAACATAGTATCTTACGTTAGTACTGTACTATTAGCCGTTTGACTACATAACATAGTGTATTGTAATTGTTCTTCAAAGATTTTGCCTTTAACTCTTTCTCTCCGTAATAATTTTCCTCGTTTTGATATTATTATTCATTTAACTCATTCGTTTAACACTATCCTGTTCAGATTAATTTCAATAACGTTTTTGTTTGCTATCAGAAAATGTTTTATTTGATATTAAATTGTCGGAGAAAGCATGCTCTTTATACACAACATCAATTAAAGTTTATAAATATAAAATTTCCAATTAGTTCAATGGGGGTTTAAGTATAGGAGAGAAAGAAATAAGATTGGCGAACGTAACTAATGATTCAGAAATTATTGTATGATGAGAAATCAACAAACTGCTATCTAATAATTTCTTCCAGACCTGCTGAAGGCGTAAAGAAACTATTAAATATAATGTGACAATATGAAATGTATGGCTAAGCATGGAAAATGTACAATCGTTGATACACTAGATGGCTGCCTGGTCTTAATGTTTGCGTGCTGGACTGCTGTTATGCAATAACGCTTTCATTTTTTGCAATAAAACTTTGACCAAGTTTAACAAATCCTAGTTTATAAGAACGGATCTGGTTTTGAAAGCAGACAGTTACACGTAGTCTCCAATCACGGGGTTTCACACGGGGGCCGCTACTGAACATAATCTTCAAATACAAAGCAAAATTGGATAAACTACTAAAAAAAAACAAAACACAAAGATAACGGCACATTCCTCGTTCTATATTCTATTCGTTAGGACACATTTTTACAAATGCTCCTTCTTCCCTAGTGCAATTAGAACATAGAATCTCGGATCAAGTTGATTTAGCCTAAGTTTTTTTTAGTTTGTTTTTTACCTGACAGCAAAAAATGTAAATGAAAAGGAAAAAAAATAACTATTGGAAATAAATTACTTTTTAAAAATCTCAAACAAAGGAAAGTAATAGTATTTGACTGAATGACTGGTGGCGTAAGCTGAATCAGTCCCCTTTATATTAGACCGCCTTTCGAGGCGAAGTAAGCAGAAACATGATATGAAAAACTATAGGTAACTAACGATAGAATCTTCCATGTTCAGTCTCTTTGCTAGCAGAGTTGTTATCGCCTTGACTTAAGCCGCCTGAGAAGGCTTTAGCCCAGAGGTCTTAAACTCATATCAGCATGTGAGCCACACTGGAAAGTAACAATCAGTCAGCGGGCCTCACCACAAAAAGAGAATGTTTTTTCATTAAATTTTAAAAACACTACTGTCACTGCAGTTAAATGCTTGAATAAAGTATTGATTACATATAGTGAAGTTTATACATGCACAGGCAGTTTAGTTTACTTAAATAAGTGGACGTTGCCTCTGTCCCTAATAAAAAAGCAGAAACTGTAGTTCACAAAAAACAATACAACTACAATTACTAGGCTTACTGCAGGTTGCTCGTCACTCATGTTTCTGTCCACTCAGATGAGAGCATTTGTCAGAGACCAGACCATCGACGTTAGGCCTGAAGTCGCGTGCAGTTGAAAGCCGCAAGGTTGCTCTCAGATGCTCAGCAGTCAGCCTTGATCGTAATACTGTTTTGTTGACCTTCATTTTGGAGAAAAACTGTTTGTACTCTCAAACATCGCTAGAATTCTAGCAGCTGCGCAGAATAAGTTTGGAAACTTCTCTCTGTAAAAAAAACTGGTAGAAATCTGGAAATCCAGCATCAAGAAAAACTGGTTCGTCTGCGGTAGACAACCCGTGCACGTATGAAGTTCACTGTATTCACGTCAACATCCATCCTCATGTGTGGACTTTTGTCACAGAGTGTGGGGTCTTAGTGTCAGCGGTCTCTTGCCGTGAGTCTGACCCTACCGCCAGACAGAACAGTGTACATTGTTCTCATTCAGGCCGGTGAGAGGGAGCTCTTGTTCACTTTTGATGGCCCAGAGTTCCAAGAGCCGGTGGCTCAACTCTACATGACAGTTTCAAGAAGAAGAAGAAGAAGAAGTGACAGAGTACTTCTTGGTGCAAAATGCATTGCATGGATGCAAAAGGTCCCTCCCAAGCTGAGCTGATTCCGTTCCGCTACCATTAATCCCACAACACCAACCTTATCTGAACACATTGCTAGTGCACCGTCCGTAACCACAGAAACTAGTTTTTCCCACGGGAGCCCACACCTGTCAATACAAGCTTCCAGTTCTTGAAACACGTTGCGTCCAGTTGTCGTTTATTTCATGGGTAGTAAGTCCAATAGCACATCAACAATGTTGAAGTTTTCTTTGACCCCATGAATGAATACGGTACAGTATGTGGAGTCTGTTACACAAGTAGACTAATCCAGTGAAATGGGATATGCTTCAAAATATTTTGCATCGGCAATCAGTTGCTGGTGAACATTTGTCGCTGACTCGGTGATCCTGCTTGCAACTGTGTTCCATGACAATCTTATGCCTTCTGCTTCTTTTTCACGAGGCAGATAATTTCACACGCCTGTAGCATACACTCTTTTACAAACTGGCCTTTAATGAATGGTCGTGATGCCTCGCTAACAACAAAGCTTGCCTACACAGAATCTTGACACATGTACCCCATCAGTCCCCATCTCCCTCTATTTCTCCTGTTTCGTTAGCCAAACAGTCAAACAGTCGGAGCAGTGGAATAATGGTGGCCAGATACTAGCCACTAGCGGCCAGCGTTTAGAATCAAGTCACCATTCTGTTGAAAGCCTAAGCGGTCAGTGGCGACAGTGACACCTCATTTACTGATTTGTGCAGTTGTAAATCATTTCACCTCTTATAAGTGATCATTGTAAATTTTATCTATTTTTTATGAATTCACGGACGTGGCCGCGTGTTTGAGACCCCTGCTTTAGCCCACAAGTCAGATTTAAAGTCATTTTCCTTAAAAAAATATACATTTAAAAAGTGATCACCCAGACAATCTGTTCTCTCTCCCCCCCCCCCTTTGTAACTGGTTCAGCCAAGTGATACGATCATAGCATATTGATAACGCTAAAAGCATAATAGTGTACTAAAAAAAACGATTGGTACAGACATTATTCCAATTGCACAGATGTATTTTAATTTGTCTACACATTAATATAAGTATGTTTGTTCTTTGCTTGTTTTGTCATATCTCTCATACAGAACCGATTACTGAGGTCCATTCGGGCCGAGAGCATAGAGCGAGCTCCCTTTTATGTCCCTTTGACCAAGGGAAGGATTTTACCCGTGGCCAGGATGAGAGGCCGGCTCTTCGCCAACAACTCTGCCAGAGGTCCCGCCCTATCCGAAGTGCAAATGTATCACACCCGGTATGTCACTACACCCGACCCCCTTGAGCCAAGCACAGGTTCCCTCCTCCTTCGTACAGTACCAAACACATTTGTACCATACAAAGTTTACATTTACATTGTCGTGTATGAAGTAGAGGTATATTACTTTCATTTGTACACTAGAAAACGAATGATAAAACGATCTCGTGATGCGCACATTTCTTGAAATAAAATGGGGTGAGGGTACGGGAGAAATTAAAAACACAAACATATTTTACTTATAATGTGCCATATTCATTTTAGTGAGTGTAACACCTATTTGAAGGTAGATATACTGTAACTCATTGATAGTTTTCTTTTTCTTCTTCTTCTTTTTTTTTATTTAATTACCTTTTGCAGACATTTTATTTATCACAACATAAATATTTCTAAATTACTGTCCATCAAAAGCGTCGCTCAACTCCTTTGCGGAATCAAACAATAAATTAATGATGCAGGTTTTAGCACTTTTTCAAACAATTAAAACTAATACCCCCCTTTTTCTTTTTTCGTTTTCAAGTCCATGTCATTGAATGTTATATATTTATTAAAAGCATCCAATGAATACAGATTTCGAAAAAAAAAATTAGAAAAGAAAATATGTTGTTGTTTAGTTGTTGTTTTTTTTCGGCATAGTTTTTCATTCAACAGTTCCAGAAGGAATAAAGAAAGAGAACTCCTATGCAGGGCCGGTCTTAGGCCACTGCAACCTATGCGGTCGCAGTGGGCTCCGTGCTTTTATAGGCCCCGCGCTAATTTAAGGTGTAATGATTAAATTGCAAAATATATATGAACAATTATTGGAAATATCCTGAATTTATAAATATCTCATGAAAACTCATATACATCTCCAGAAAAATAGACAAAATTGTCATTTATGTGTGTCATTCATTGCGGAAAACACCAATCCTACTTGCGATAAAAGAAAAAGTCATTGTCAGCTTCCATGTAATGAAATGTAATAACTTCGCGAATTTTCACCTTAATCGTAAGGTCCAGTACTTCATTTACTGTATTGGTCACTGGCATAGATATGTCATAGGTTACAAGGTTCGTAATCTACAGTTAATTTAATCGCAATTAATTTTTTTTTCCTTATACAAAATCATAATTTTCACTTATTATCCTTAAAGGCCCCTCGCAATCATTTTCGCATAGGGCCCCGCAATTGCTAGGACCGGCCCTGTTCCTATGTGTCGTTTGTAATGAAGTGCTTACTGACTATAAAGCTGAACAGAGACGTAAAGGCGTTGACGATAAGTTCTGCTGATATTATCGATCGGGTAACTTAGAAAATGAGATTTTCTACACTTCTGATATTTAGCATCCAGCTAGATGAATTTTCCGTTATACGTGACTTAACAGACAATCTACTGCATGCTATGTATTTGAGAAAGTCAACTAATTTTTAAAATTGTAATATCTATTGAACAAATATGGTAATGTTTTCAAGATAGTGCTTCAAGTATGCTTGGATGTTGGTCTGGAGTTCAACGAAATTTATCAAGAATCAATGTACGATTCATAATTGATTCAGGGACATATTTTAACAAATGGCATGCCATTTTCAATGCCACTTAAACACCTTCTTCCATTTCAACGACAAAACAAAAAAACAGATTTTTCCAGTTTGTTAAAATTCAAAATTATATTTGATAATAAAAATGGCATTCGTTGTGATATTGCAAAATTTTCAGAATTTTCAGAGAATTTTCAGAAATTATGAATTAGACGTATCTCAACATTCGGCGTTCGTTTGTTTGCAAATAATGTCGTAACAATAGATTTATTGTAATGTATTGTAACATATTTGTTTCTAAAAGATTTTTCATGTTTCAGATGTTATCTCAGAGTAAAAAAAAACCGGGACCACCGAATAGTCCGAACGTAAGACCAGGCAGCCATCTAGTGTATGCACAATTGCATATTTTTCATTCTTAGCCATACATTTCTAATTGTCACTAAAGTATGCGACATTGATATACTAAACTTGTAAAAGAAAAGTAAATAAATGAAAGCCACAAGATATTTTTGTTTTGTAATTTAAACACAAATTTATTTTACACTAAATACAATTATATAAGGCTTTGTCTACTTAAATACATCATATAATTTAAATTTGTTCATGACATGACATAGATATACTAAGCTTGAAATAGACAAGTAAATAAATGAAAGTCACAAATTTTGTAATTTAAGCATAATTTTTTTTTTCATTTAACATAATTAAATAAGGCTTTAGCTAAGTAAATACAACATATATTTTAATTTTAATCATGATTTTAAAAGATTAGAAAAATTACATTTAGGGGCCTACCTACGCCTAGGGACGAAATAAAGTTCGTGGTTTTAGTCGCCACCTAGGCAGGAATCCTATTAGGGATTAATATTTAAAACGAGTTAAAACGGTTAAAAATTGAATTGGTAAAAGAATCACAATTAGATACTTTCAGAATACGAAACAACCAAACGATAGAAACACTTAGAGAGAAAAAAAAACACAATAAAATCGCGTATCTTGAAAGAAGAAGTCAGGTAATGACCAAGTATATTGGTTGAAGACGTCGGCGTTAACACCGTAAAGAACGTTTTTCTCGTATACACTATAGATCTAGAATAGTATAGATCTTATCCTCTGATATATTATAGGTGTCACAATCCTCTCTCTCTAGTGCTAGACGCCACGATCTGTTATTGTGGTGTTGTTAGATGTCACTAGCTGTTAGGAGAGAAGCCTTGTGCCACCGGGGGTTTGTAAAGATTTAAATAATAATTATTGACGATGACGATCTAGGATTCAACAGAGTAAATGCCTTGATGATAAATACAGGAACCTTTATTTAAACTCAACATAAGTACAGCTCTCTAAAAATACATATCAATGAAACTAGAAGCTGAACAAAAGCATATTTCTTATTTAGAATTATTTTAGATTAGCTATGCGACTGTCATCAAGAAGACCAGGACTCCGACTAAATTAATTCTAGCTCTGCCGGCCAGACTCGTTCTGAGCTAATCCATTTCCACCAATCAAATTGAATATCGACGTCACGTGACTGAAAGTTCTGGAAGAAAGTAAAACTAAAAATAACTGTTGTTTTTTTTTTTAGCTGACCTTGACTTGTGCAGAAAAACAACATGTTTACGTGACAATAGGTATATAGATATCTGTGACCTCACACCAGCAAGTGTGCCCCACTTAAGTCAAAAGAGGGCTCAATCATTAGTGATCTTGCACTGCAAATGGAGCGTTGGGTAGAACACTATACAGAACTGTACCAGATTGAAAATGTCATCTCGCCAACTGCTTTATCTAACTTTCCACCACTTCCAGTTTTGAGCGAATTAGACGAAACACCCTCTGTAAAAGAACTGAGCACAGCCATTGACTTGCTTACACATGGGGAAAGCACCCGGAGGATATGGTATTCCTGCTGCAATCATTAAGGCTGGGAAGCATGCCCTAATCAAGCCACTCCATGAACTGCTAAATTTGTGCTAGGAGCAAGAGATGGTCCCCAAAGAATTGAAGGATGCCAAAATTGTAACAATATACAACAATAAGGGCGACCGCACAGAATGTAACAGTTCTAGAGGCATTTCACTTTTAGCATAGTTGGGAAGGCTTATGCCATAGTAATACTGAAGCGGCTACAGATCTTGGCAGAACGAGTTTACTCAGAATCGCAGTGTGGCTTCAGAGCCGGTAGATCCACAACAGATATGAACTTCTCCCTGCGGCAGCTACAAGAGAAAAGCAGAGATTAAGGCAGCCCCTCTTTATAGCTTTTATTGACTTGACCAAGGCGTTTGATCTTGTCAGCAGAACCGGCTTTTTTTCTGAATTAGAGAGAATCGGCTGTCCTAACAAGCTACTGAATCTAGTGTCAGCTTTTCATGACAATATGCAGGGCACCGTACAGTTTGACAGTTCAACTTCTAGGCCATTCTCCATCAAGAGCGGAGTAAAACAAGGATGTTTTCTGGCCCCAACACTATTCCGCATCTTCTTTTCTGTTGCACTCGCCAGCGTTTTCAAATCCCTGGAAGATGCAGTATATATCCACAGTAGATCCGATGGAAAGCTATTTAATCTAGCACGCCACAAAACAAAAACCAAGAGACGGCGTATCTTGATTAGAGAACTGCTGTTTGCTGACGACGACGCACTCGTGTCTCATTCACAAGAAGGATTGCAGAGGCTTGTGAATGCACTGGCAGCTGATTGTCAAGAGTTTGAACTTACAATTAGTCTCTCCAAGACTGAAATGCTGGCACAAGATTTTTCAAAAACACCAGTGATATACATCGGAAATCACACACTTACGGTGATGCAGGAGTTCACATACTTGGGAACAACAGTAGCCAGCAACCTTGACTTAGACACTGAGCTTACAAAAAGAATAGTAAAGGCATCTGCAGCAATGGCAAAACTCTCTAAGCGTGTGTGGGGAAACACCAAATCGACCACGGCAAGAAAAATCATTGTCTACAATGCCTGCGTCCTAAGCATACTCCTCTATGGTAGTGAGAGCTGGGCAACTTACATGCATCAAGAACACATATTAAATAGCTTGCACCTACGCTGCCTGCGACGCATTATGTGCCTCTCCTGGAGGGATTCATTCACCAACCAGGACGTTTTGACACGGGCCAACATGCACAGCATCTATAATCTTCTTCAACAGAGAAGACTAAGCTGGCTCGGTCATGTCACTCGCATGCCAGATGGAAGAATCCCTAAAGACATCCTTTACGCTGAGCTAGCATAGGGAGCCAGACCCAAGGGTAGCCCTAGATTAACTTACAGAGATGTCTGCAAGCGAGACATGAAAGACACGGGTATCGACTAAAGTGTGTGGAAGGAAATAGCCCAAGACCGAACAGCATGGAGACAGACTGTGCGTGCTGGTACGAACTTTGCTGAATGCAAAAGAAACGAAGCTGCATCGGCCAACATAAAGAGGGAGGGATTCATTCACCAACCAGGACGTTTTGACACGGGCCAACATGCACAGCATCTATAATCTTCTTCAACAGAGAAGACTAAGCTGGCTCGGTCATGTCACTCGCATGCCAGATGGAAGAATCCCTAAAGACATCCTTTACGCTGAGCTAGCATAGGGAGCCAGACCCAAGGGTAGCCCTAGATTAACTTACAGAGATGTCTGCAAGCGAGACATGAAAGACACGGGTATCGACTAAAGTGTGTGGAAGGAAATAGCCCAAGACCGAACAGCATGGAGACAGACTGTGCGTGCTGGTACGAACTTTGCTGAATGCAAAAGAAACGAAGCTGCATCGGCCAACATAAAGAAAAAGAAAACTGCCCTGCTGTCAGCCAGCCCTAAAACTGAGAAACATAAATAGAAACTGTGACAAACTATGTCGATTCAGAATTGGCTTGATCAGCCACTCCAGATTCTGCCTTGTCTCAAGACGTAACCAAAGCCAGTGACTCATCTGGGCGCATCCATTGTCTTCCGAGACAGAAGGACCATATATTACAGATGTATATGGATATTACAATCTATATAGATAGACTATTTATCATTTATGTATCTTTTCTATTGTAAGAAAATGTGTGATATGCTATGTACAGAGAGATTAACGAAAGAAGCGGAAGCATAAAATGTAGGACTCTAAAAGCAAAAGTAAGACCAAGGTTAGATATATCTCCGCTAATAATAGTATCATGACAAGATCTATACTAGTCTAGATCTTTTTTTTATACATAATACACTAATTGAAAATTTAAGGATATTGTGATTAGAGCCAAGATATATATTACTTTATTAACGCTCAATAAATCGATATCAGTTATCCTAGTCTAGATTTACCTTCATTTAGATATATTATCATAATAATTATTACGAAAACAACAATTCCGTCCATAAAGATAGATCCAGATCTAATTGCCTTGTTATGGTTCACAGGAAGCGGAAATTCAAGGTTTTTAATGTTTTTTTTTTAAATGTATTAAAAATGTATTAAAAGTACGAATGTTAAATATACGTATTAATAATAGCAGTAACCCGGCAATTTTCAAATGTAATTTTTGTTATGTATGTGGAATAATCTCTTAAATCCCGAATCTATGAGCAAAACTAACAATCCAGTTAAAGTCCTGTCAGGTTTAAACGTCAGTTTATTATTATATTTAATGGTATTACCTGTTACCTATCCCTTAGTCTGATGGAACGTTGGGGCACCAAGCAAAACTTGTAGACCGTCTTTCTCCATTCCTTTCTATCATTTGCCCTGTTTAAAATATCTTTCAATCCATTCTTTGATGTTGTCTTCCCACCGCTTTCTCTGCCTCTTCTTCTTTTTCCTGGTACTGTTCCCTCGAAGAAGGTCTTTGCGAGATCTTGTTATATGGCCATTAATTTTAAGCTTTCGTTTCTTCACAGTAGTTAGCACGTCATCATGAGGTCCCATCGCTGCAGTAACCCTGTCTCTAATCTCTTGGTTTGTGATGCGGTCTTTAAATGTGATACCTAGGATCCTTCTGTAGCATCTCAATTCCATTGCTAGGATCCCCTTCTCTAGCTCTGCAGTCAGCGTCCAAGATTCACAAGCATATAGAAATGTGGTTATGACCAGGGAGAGCATCAGTCTGATTTTGGTGCCGAGGGCTCAACATCTCTACCAGCTGTGAATGTTATGTTTCTTTCCATACCTTGAAGCATTTCAGCAATAACTCTCTGATAAATCTCTGGTGCTGATTTTTTTTCAAAAGGTAGCAGAAGTCATTTATATCTTCCCAGAGATGTGTTGAATATTTTGAGAAAACAAGATACTCTTTTAAGTTTTATTTGGATAAACCCTAACTTGCCATCGAGTACTTTGAATAAGGTCGAATTTGAAATGTTAGTCATCACATATTCATTAGTTTTTATCGGGTAATGTTCCAGTATAATTGCTATGTTGGGATATTTTGGATCAATGCATATTAGATTGCGACCATAGAGCTTACTGATTCAGTAGGATCATGTACTGGTGTAATAAATCCATCAGCCTGCATTTCTTTGAGTTTTTCTTCAACTTTCTGGCGTAACGATGCTGCTAAACGACGTGGTGGATGAATAACTTTTTTAGCATTTTCCTCTAACTGAATCTTGTATTCTCCTTGAAATTCTATTTGAAACTGGTATTCCGACTTGGATTCTATGCTGTTTGTTAGTTGTAGTAGTCCTAAACATTCTGATGTGTCACCACTCAAAACGTTTTTTGACTAAGTCTTAAGTTCACCAACCTCAAACGTTGCTTTCACCTCTTGCTCGAAGGTAGATCCAAAGCGTTTATGACGTTATTGCTGTAAGACTTGATTGGCTTTGCTGAATAAGATAGGATAAGATAAGATAATTTTTATTGATCCAATCTAATGGAAATTCAGTTTCATTACAATTGACAAAATCAACGTAGTTACTGCACAAAAAGAATTTTCATGAAAAATTTGAACAAACATTCACATACGTACACACATACACATTCACAACCAGCGCTTTATGAATGAATGTGACTTCTATGTATTTCTCGGTGACGACAGCTGACCCCGTAACACT
>JADKLZ010028180.1:0-16883 GCA_021533235.1 Biomphalaria straminea | reverse complement strand
TGTAGGCATCTCTGGATAAAAGTATTTTTAATGTTCTTGTTACTCTATATTACAAATCCTATGTATTTTTTCTACAGATCTAATAAAAATAGTCGCTAAGACTAATTCACTAATAATAAAATCAGTCAAGAAACCAGATGATATTAAGTGCATTGCATGTGTGGTGTCAAACTCTTTAGGCAAGATCATGGGAGAAGCTTGTGTCAATGTTCTTTGTAAGTATGGTGTCAATGTCAAAAGACAGGGCATAGGACTTAATCGGAAAGATATCTTCAAACGTTGCTAATACTGTGAATTCACTCGTGTTCAGCGGAGGAATCAAAAACATGTTTATACCAATATATTGATTTAGCGGGTAATTGACGGAATTATCCGGAGACATAGACATTGAAATTAAAATGATATAAAATTAAAAAAAGGACATTCGAGGCTCGTTTACAATGATACTAGTAAACATTTGATTCAATAAAACAGAATATTTTGTGGTCGAGATTGAACTGAACCTGTTTTAAGTTTAATGAGTTAAACTAATTGAAGTACAGTAATCCATCGCTATTCGCAGGAGACACAATGTAAGACAACCCGCAAGAAAATAATTTCCTTGAAGTAGAACAAAGATAATTGTTAACAAGATTACAAAGAGAGTGTGTGTTGTCACACAATCTAAGAGGCGGCCCCCGTCAGAGTCGGATTCGCATATTCGCAAGAAATATTTAAGAGATGATATTGTTTTGATAGTCAAAAGTAATAATGTTTCAAAGATTCATTTGGCGTTGCAATTTTTTTTCCTGTAAAATGTTTTGGATGTTCCTTCAAAGTTAAAGATATTTTACTTCCTTATCTTAATCTCCCGATTGACGACGGGGGATGACCTCCAGCAGGGTATGAAACCGTGACCGTCGAGATAATCAGTCCCGCCCAGTTAAATTAATAACTAACTAATAGCCTCTTATTGATCAAGAGATATATTACACAGTACGGCATGACATATATCGGATATGTACAATATGCCATACGAGCGATTTTAGATAATCTTTTGATATTGATTTCTAATAGAAAAAAAAAAGAAAAGAACAAGGCTGCTCGATGTCCTAGCACAGTTACCAACAGAGTTATTGGCTTTTTCCTTTAATGTAATACGAATGAGGATGTAGATCTACCTAAAAAACACTTCTGATTTAGCACTGTTAAGATCTATATCTTTTAGATCTAGATCTAAAATATAAATTTGTAATAATGAAGATGTAATTAAGATAAGATTTATGTACTAAACCAGACAATCTGACCGTCAGGACATACGTGTCACCAAATCTTGCTGTGGCGCAGAGTGTGGAACAGACCACCGCCTCATCATCACAAAGCTCAACATTCGTATTCAACCTAAGAGACGTACGCAAAAACCTAAACCCCAAAAAAGGCTAAACACTGCCAGCCTAGCGGATGACAAAACTGAAAAGTCGTTCGCAGATGCGATAGAGAACTGCCTCAAGTCCACCCCTTTAATTGAATCGAATGTAGAAAAAAGCTGGAAATGTTTCAAAGAAGCTATCCATAGCACAGCATTAAGCATACTCGGACCTATGGAGAGGAAACATCAGGACTGGTTTGATGAAAACAGTACTGAGATCAGAAAACTGCTAGATGAAAAGCACAAGCTCCATAAACTGTATCTGAACAACCCAAACTCCCAGTCCACTAAAGATTCATTCACCAACATCCGCAAAAATGTGCAAAAACAGCTACGCCAAATGCAAGATACCTGGCTTAGCAAGAAAGTGGAAAAAATACAGGAATTTGCAGACAAGCACGACATGAAGAACTTCTTCCATGCCTTAAACGAAACCTATGGACCCACAAAGTCAGGCTCATCCCCTCTATTAAATGCTGATGGGGCAATTCTATTGACAGATAAGGAAGAAATCCTAAAACGCTGGGCCGAGCACTTCGAAAAGGTTCTCAATACACCTTCCATCATAAATGAAGCAGCCATAGACAGGCTACAGCAAGTACCAATAAATGAAAAAATGGATGATCCCCCCACACTAAAGGAAACTGATCTTGCCATTCAACAGCTTGCAAGCGGAAAAGCCCCTGGAGCTGACTCCATTCCCGCAGAGGTCTACAAAAAAGGTGGACTTCCCCTGATCGAAAGACTTCATGAGCTATTTTCAATTATGTGGGAAAATAAGTCAATACCACAAGACTTTAAAGATGCCACAATTGTCCATCTATACAAGCGAAAAGGAAACCGCCAAATCTGCGACAACCATAGAGGGATATCTCTTCTTTCTATTGCTGGGAAAATCCTTGCACGCATCCTACTAAATCGGCTCATGCAACACATAGAACATGGTCTACTACCAGAAAGCCAGTGCGGCTTCAGAAAAGAGCGTGGAACCATTGACATGATCTTTGCGGCAAGGCAGCTCCAGGAAAAATGCCAAGAACAAAATGCTGACCTCTTCTCAATATATGTCGACCTAACGAAGGCATTCGACACTGTTAGCAGGGAAGGTCTCTGGAAGATTATGTCAAAGTATGGCTGTCCACGAAATATCATTACCATGGTGAGACTATTTCACGATGGCATGAAGGCCCGTGTCCAAGAAAGTGGTGAACCATCTGAGCCCTTCGAAGTATCAAACGGGGTAAAACAAGGCTGTGTCCTAGCACCTACACTGTTCAGTATCATGTTCTCCGCTATGCTGACAGATGCATTCACGGATAGAGAAAACAAAGGAATAAATATAACGTACAGATTTGATCGTGGCCTATTCAACCCGAGGCGGCTCAAAGCAAAATCTAAAACAAATTCAGTAGTAATCAGAGACTTGCTATTTGCTGACGACTGCGTCCTAAATGCCTGCTCTGAAGACGATCTACAGAGCATCGTCAATGACTTCTCAAGAGCATGCTCAGACTTTGGCCTTACCATTAACACAAATAAGACAGAGGTCTTATATTTACCTGCTCCTGGGAAAGCCTACTCGGATCCAAGCATCACTTTAAATGGACACGATATAAATGCAGTGGACAAATTCACATATCTTGGCAGCACACTCTCTAGAAATGGAAATATCGATAATGAAATCAACCTTCGCATCGCCAAGGCCAGTGCATCATATGGCAGACTATCAAACAATGTTTGGAACAGACGTGGTATCACGTCAAACACAAAGCTAGGGGTCTACCGAGCCGTCATCCTACCTACATTGCTGTATGCCTCAGAAACATGGACAGTATACAGAAGACATGCCAAGAAACTAAATCACTTTCACATGACATGTCTGAGAAAAATATTAAATGTCAAATGGCAAGACAGAATGCCAGATACCGAAGTCCTTCAAAGAGCGGGTCTGCAAAGCATCCACACAATCCTGATGCAGACCCAGCTGCGCTGGGCAGGACACGTGTGCAGGATGGAGGACCACCGCATCCCAAAACGTCTCATGTATGGCCAATTAAGAGAAGGAAAGCAAGGTGGTCAAAGAAAGCGCTTCAAGGACACCCTCAAAGCTTCTCTAAAGGAGTTCAACATTGACATAGGCACCTGGGAGACAGAGGCACATGACAGAGTATCATGGCGCCGCGCTGTGAGATCCGGCGCACCGGTAGCTGAGGAAAAAAGAACAACGCTGGCGAAAGAAAAACTCCAGAGAAGGAAAGAAAGGCAAACGACACTAGCTCCAGCTGGAATTACCTGCCCAGAGTGCGGCCGAACATTCCGGGCTCGCATAGGTCTCACCAGCCACATGAGGAGGCACAAAACCCCAGTGCAAAGCCCTCAGCCCACTGGATGACAAAGTGGTCATCATCGAACCACGATGGACGAACTATATAATGTACTAAAAAAAGCTTAAATTATCTATTTATAGACTAAATGCAACATTAAATTTAAAAATAGTATATAAGTTTTAGTTATTTACAACATTGCACTATTGATATAGACATTTGGAAATAAAAATCTACTTTGTAAGTCTAGAAATCGAAATTATAGATCTTGATCTTGTCTAAATCATGGCTGTCTGGTCGTGCGGTTTGCGCGCTGTTCTGTCGTTTGGATTTATCGATCGTCCCAGGTTCAAACCCTGCCCGCTCCCATTCCCCGTCTTCCTGCGGGAGGTTTGGACTTTAATTCGGAAGGAACATCCGAAACATGTAAAACAACAAACATTCTAAACTAGACCAAGAAATTCTATAAATCTAAATTTAGTTTTTAAAAAAAAATCTAGCTCTAGTATTAAATACAATCTAGATCTAGTGTAAAAAATGTAGATTAAATCTAAATCTAGCTATTATATCATTTTACAATACGAGTCAAATTACGATGTTTTATAAACATTACTATACCGAGTTGTTTTAGCATTTCATTTAAAGAACTTATTCCATATGACGTCAAAGGGGAAAATCCACTACGTCACATGGTCTAGTTTGACTAAAAATTGTCATCCATACGAGCAGCTTACTCGAGGGTTTAAAGACATTGGTGCATCGAGAGGGTTCTTTTAGCATTTCATTTTAAGAATTAACTACATATTACGTCAAAGGAACAAATCCATTACCTCACAAACTAAATATGTATGTATATGTGTATACATATGTATATATGTGGCATTTTACGTATCGAGAGACGTTCTTTTTCCCTTGCAAGCTCTTGTGTTACTAAAGTGGCCGATCCTTAATACACAGCTGCGATCGCAGGTTTGGCATATGTAGTCACCAGTCGCCGTTGCATTTTCACACTTTTTTCTGCTTCTGTTGTGTATGGCATCTGCAATCCAAGACCCCTCCTTTATGCTCTCTCTCCATGTGGGTCTATCCAGTGCCACCTCTTCCTAACTGCTAGTGTCAGTCTTAAAGAGCTTCATGTCCCGTATGCATACATCCTTATAACGTAAAAAATGTTGTCCCAGACTCTTTTTTGCAACCGTGACATGATGGCCATTGCCTTGGCTATTCTGTTGTTAATGTCATTATCCAGTAGAGTGTTGTTGGATATGATTGAGCCAAGGTAATAAAAGTGATCTACAATCTCTAGTTATGGCCATTAATGTTTATTGGAGGTGCCGCATTTTTGTTTTGTACAAGTATCTTAGTCTTGCTCTGACTGATGTTTAAGCCGAACTTCTGGCAAGCAGCAGATAGTTTGTCAACTAGGGACTGTAGCTGGGTATCAGAATCAGCCACAATAGCTGCATCATCAGCATACAGGAGTTCCCTGATGAGTAACCTCCTGACCCTGGTTTTAGCCAGCAGCCTTGATACATTGAATAGTTCTCCAGAGGATCTTGTATGGAGAAACACACCTTCGTTTATGTCGTCGTATGCGTAATGCAGTAGACATGAAAAGAATATGCCAAACAGAGTATGTGCGAGCACACATCTCTGCTTGACACCACTGCAAACCTCAAAAGATGATGATTGGGCTCCATTATATTTGACAGTGCATTTAGTTTCCTCATGGAAGCACTCAATGAAATGAACCTCAGTAGTTTGGGAGGGTGTTGTGAATTTGCTAACTTGGATTGTCACCCCTTAGTGTTTGTTTACATTTGTTATCCTGTGTACTGACCTTATTTCGTATTTCGTGATGTGATTTCTACTATGTGTGTAGTTGTTTGTCATTCAGTGAAATAAAGCTTAGAATGTAACACGGATTGTTATTATTGAGTACAACAATTTATTTCACTGAATCTGTCTAAACATGGATAGACTACTACGGCCGGAGAGATTCGATGTGGAACCTACTGCACCTCAAGCACAAGAAAAGTGGCTGCATTGGTATGAGACATTTAAAAACTTTCTGTCAGTAGTTACGATAGGAAATGTAGATAACAAGAAACTACTTATAAATTACATCTCACCTTCAGTTTACCAATTAATCAGTGACAAGGAAACTTACGAGGAAGCTGTCCAGTCACTAAATAACATTTACGTGCAGCCCACTAACGAGGTCTTTGCAAGGCATAAGTTAGCCACATGCAAACAAGAGATGGGTCAAAGTGTTGACACTTTTCTGCAAAAACTCCGCAGTCTTTCGAAGGATTGTAATTTCAAGGCCGTAACAGCGGAGCAACATCGTGATGAATCCATACGGGATGCATTCATTACAGGAATTGCATCCAACAGTATCAGAAAACGCCTCCTAGAAAAAACTGATCTTAAGTTAAAGGATGCATTTGAGAAAGCCAGAGTACTGGAACACGCCCATCAACACTCGCTGCTGTACGAGTCGAAATTAGAAACCACTAGTTGTGCTACTACAAATGCTGTAGGAGAACACCCTGCGGATTCTGTCGCTCCTAATTTTCCTGATCCAAGAGCCCCGATCAATTCAAATCAAGCAAAACATGAGGTAAGCGCTTTATATAGCAAGTGCTACTTCTGTGGTAGAGGAAGACACCCTCGTAATGAGTGCCCCGCACGTGAAGCAACATGTAATCTATGTGGCAAGAAGGGACATTTCCAGAGGTCCTGTAAATCAAGAAAATCTACAGCTTTTGCCCTCGCTACGTTGCACTCTGTAGGACTAGGAAAATCAACTTCCTTGATTCTTCTCAATGGGGTGCCACTTAAAGCCTTGATAGACACTGGAAGCTGTGAGAGTTACGTATCAGCCCGAGTTGCCAGGAGTCACAAGTGGCCTATAAAAACCTCCGTGGACAGAATATTTATGGCTTCTACTCACCTTTCTCGAGTTACTGAAGGCCATATCTTTGCTACCATTCAACTCAAAGATGAAACATATGAAAATATAAAACTGTCACTTTTAGATGGATTGTGTTCAGATGTAATTCTAGGCTTGGATTTCATAAGCTTACACGAGAACCTACAGATTCCATTTAGTGGAAAGAGACCACCACTGTGTGTAAGCACCCTTAAACCAGCTAAAGTAGAGGCGCCTAGTCTTTTTAGTAACTTATCTCCAAACTGCACTCCAGTGGCAACTAAGTCACGCAGGCACTCACTACAGGACTCAAAGTTTATTAATGCTGAGATTCAGAGACTACTAAAAGAAGAAGTAATAGAACCTTCAAAGTCCCCCTGGCGGGCACAGGTTCTAATAACAGGCAATGAAAGGCACAAAAGACGTATGGTTATTGACTATAGTCAGACAATCAACAGATTTACGCTGCTAGACGCCTATCCCATGCCAAGAATGGATGAATTAGCAGAGAAGATATCACAATTTTCTGTCTTCAGCACTCTGGACCTCAAGAATGCTTATCATCAGATCCCGATTAAAGAGGAAGAAAGGCCATTTACAGCTTTCGAGGCTGGGGGTAGACTTTACCAGTTTCGAAGAATTCCATTTGGAGTTACAAATGGAGTGGCTTGTTTCCAGCGAACCATAGATAAAATAATCGAAGACGAACAACTAGAAAATACATTTGCCTATGTGGACAATGTGACCATCTGTGGAAATGATACCGAATCTCATGATAGAAACCTGCAGAGATTCTTCAAAGTAGCTCAGAAGTACGGTATTGTCTTCAATGAAGCTAAAAGTGAGATCGGAACACATAGCGTCAGACTGCTGGGATACGAAATAACTAAAGGTCAGCTCAAGCCTGACCCTGAAAGATTCAGAGCCTTGCGGGAATTAAATGCTCCGTCGAACCTGCGAGAGCAGAAACGAATAGTGGGCCTGCTGGCTTATTATTCGCTATGGATTCCTAACTTCTCAGACAAAATCAGCCTCTTAGCCAGAAATAAACAATTTCCTGTCCCTGGGGAGGTCAAACAAGCATTCCAGGACCTAAAAGACGAGCTCGAGGAATCCGCCGTGTATATCATAGATTACACTCGCCCGCTGACGGTGGAGACAGATGCGTCTGACATAGCTATAGCAGCTTCACTTAATCAAGATGGTCGGCCTGTGGCTTTCTTTTCCCGGACACTGTCGAGAAGCGAAAGAAGGCACTCTTCGGTGGAAAAAGAAGCGTACGCAATAGTAGAATCGTTGAGAAAGTGGAAACATTTTCTTATTGGAAGACACTTTACCCTTGTCACAGATCAGAGATCCGTGTCCTTTATGTATTCTAGACAAAATAAAGGCAAGATCAAGAATGAGAAGATCCAAAGGTGGAGGTTAGAGCTATCCTGCTTCCATTACGACGTCGTTTACAGACCAGGTGCACAGAACACTGCCGCAGACACTTTCAGCAGAAATCGCTACTTATCCACAATGTCACGTAACGACTTAAAATTACTCCACAACAGTTTGTGTCACCCTGGTGTAACAAGACTGCTACACTTTGTGAGATCAAAGAATTTACCTTTTTCTACCGATGACGTCAGAACAGTGATCAACCAGTGCCAGTCATGTGCTGAACTTAAACCTCGATTTTTTAGGCCACCAATAGGACAATTAATCAAAGCCACTCAGCCATTCGAAAGAATAAGTATGGACTTTAAGGGGCCTCTCCCTTCCAACTCACGCAATAAATACCTGCTTACAATGACCGACGAATTCTCGAGGTTCCCTTTTGCCTTTGCGTGTCCAGACATAACCTCTGCTACTGTTATTAAATGCCTAAATGAGTTGTTCGCCTTATTCGGACTACCCTCCTATGTCCATACCGACAGAGGTACTTCATTTATGTCTGTTGAAGTACAGAAGTATCTCAATGAAAGAGGAGTTGCTACGAGCAGGACCACGGCTTACAATGCCAGAGGAAATGGTCAAATAGAGAAACTTAACAGTACTCTTTGGAAAGCTATAACCTTAGCTTTACACTCCCAGGACTTGAGTACGTCTCAGTGGGAACTTGTGTTGCAAGACGCGTTGCACTCAATACGGTCACTTTTGTGTACGGCGACAAATAAAACCCCACACGAGAGACTCTTTGGATTCTATCGCAGAAGTACTTCTGGAACATCCCTTCCAACTTGGCTAACAACTCCTGGCCCAGTGTTATTAAAAAGACACAATAGATCATCAAACTATGATCCATTAACAGAGGAGGTTGAGCTTGTGGACAGCAACCCTCAATACGCCCTGATAAGAACACCTACGGGCCGAGAGGAAACAGTTTCTCTAAGATATTTGGCCCCAAAAGAAAAAGACTGTTTCACAGAAAATGTGAGACCCCCTGTGTTGAGCGACGGTTCATCTGGGGACGCTACACCCTCGCTTCAGGGCTGCGCAGAAAGCAACGCAGAGAACTCTGCTCCGAACCCTCGTGTGGACTCGGTTGAAGCCCCGAACATCGAGGCACCAAATGACATTGTTGGTGCTGATAATGATGGTGCCAATCCTGGCTACCGTTACAACCTGAGAGAGAGACGATCAAAACCCAACTACATGGTTTAGCAAACTAATGTATTTAGATGTGTATATTTTCATTATCTTTATTTTGCCTTGACTATATGTGGTTGTGTTATATGTATAAATTTAAACGTGGGGTGAATGTTGTGAATTTGCTAACTTGGATTGTCACCCCTTAGTGTTTGTTTACATTTGTTATCCTGTGTACTGACCTTATTTCGTATTTCGTGATGTGATTTCTACTGTGTGTGTAGTTGTTTGTCATTCAGTGAAATAAAGCTTAGAATGTAACACGGATTGTTATTATTGAGTACAACAGAGGGCAACCTATTTTCCTTAGGAGTTTAAAAATGCCACTTCTGCTGACCATATCAAAGGCTTTAGTCAAATCAACAAAACGATGTAAAGGGGTCTGTCTCTCTCTCTGAATTTCTCCTGCAGTAGTCGTAGAGAAGATATGTCAATAGTGGATCTAACACTCCTGAATCCACACTGAGACTCGGGGTAGACTCTAGAAGCTATCACTTGCAGCCTAGATAGTGCCACTCTAGAAAAGATCTTGCCCGCAATATTGAGGAGAGAGATACCCCTATAGTTCTTGCAGTCACTCCGATCCCCCATGTTCTTGTATATTGTGACAATGGTAGCGTCGCGCATGTCCTGAGGGACATGACCTGTTTCCCAACAACGGCAGAGGAGAGTATAGAGTTTGGGGAGCAGGAGTGATTCGTTGACTTTAACTACTTCCACATGGATACCATCATTCCCTGGAGATTTTCTATTTTTCATGCAGTTAATTGCTTTTTTGAGGTAACCAAGGCTCGGAAGCTCATCTAGGCATTCCAATACAGGAAGATCTGGCAAAATCAACGACAATGGCCAAAGGCTACTCTAGTTCTGTAGCTCTCATAAACTGTGTGTAACAAATGCATTCTTCTCTGGCAAGGAACGCAACAAAGCCTCTTGGCGACACCCACGCTCAAAAAGGTGGCACCAGCTTGACCTCTTCATTACACGTAGGACGGATCTGAAAAGTGTTATCAACACCCACTCATACCATAGTGCTGACTGCAACTCAGACCATTCACTAGTGCTAAGCAAGATCAAACTACTTCTCAAAGAGCCCTATACTTCCACTCAACATAGAACTAGACGAATTAACGTCAACTATGTTGGTGACCCAGTGAGCTCCTGAACAGTTCAATCCCCTCGCTAAGTGATGAAGAGGACATCTCTCTCAGATGGGAGAAATTAAGAGATGAAATCTACAGTTTGGCAATCACCGCACTGTGACCTCAAAAACACAAAAATGTAGACTGGTTCGAGGCGAATCTAGCACATATGGAACCTTGCATCGAGAAAAAGCGATCTGCACACCTCGTTCAAAAGACAAAGCCTAGTCCAAGGCTTCAAAAGTGCTAATAAAAAGGCGAAACAAATGGCTAGACAATGTGCTAATAACTTTTGGAGGGATACCTGTAACAGAATCCAAGAAAGTCTCTACTCAGGAAATAGTAAAGCTCTGTTTGATGGCCTTAAAGCGGCCCTGGGTCCAAGAGTGTCTAAGCCTGCCCCTTTCTATCCAAATCTGGAGAAAAGATTACAGATCAAACCAAGCAGCTAGAAAGATGGACAGAGCACTACCTCGATGTCTATGCCACACTGAATACAGTAGAAATATGTATATATGTAAGGTTAACGACCCATTTTTGTTTTGTTTTGTCTGTCAGAGATCCACTGTCTGCCAGTCTGGTTTCTTACAGACAGGCCACATCAATGTTTAGTCTTCTGAGTTCTCTGTCGATGATAACTGTTTGACGCATGTCGGTAACGAGTTCAGGATCAGTATTGAAGCCAGGACACATTGTCCGTATGTTCCAGCTTGCAAAACGCATTAATGTTGAGGGTTTTCTTTTGATTGTATTAGCAGGTGCGGGTGAGCAGCTTTTTATTATTTATTTTGTCTTAGCACCAAGCACCCAGTGGTGCAGCAAGCCGTGGCGGAACATTTTGGCGACGATTTGTAACAAAATTAAGGTAATGTAGGTCGATTTATTTTATTAAAAAAATCCGGAACATTCTTTACCGATTAAACAACTTTCGTTAGGTTTCGGCAGTAAAATTTACTGTAAAATAAGTTTTTAAAGTGATTTTCAATAATCTTTTCTAGTAAATTACTTTCTTATTTTAAAATTCTGAACAACCTATTGTCAATATTTTTGAAAAAAAATAAAGCCATTTGACATAAATTTGTTTTAAGTTAAAATACGGAACAATTGACATCGATGAATATACTATATTGACGTATTTTAAAAGAATATAAGTGTAATATTAGTGAATTATGCCATTTCAAACAGTCATTTGCAACGTTTAAACATGGAAATTAAGTTAGAATTATTAAGTTAGAATAGCAAACATACATTCTTTTACTATGCATTTGTTTTTCAAAAACATCCATAACAATCTTTTATAGAAACTTAAAACTTTTACAACATTTCTGAAGGAACATTAAAGGTTAAATAGCCTTTAGTGTTTTTTTAAAATCTAAACGTGACGGACAGACCGACTAACAGACAAGAAGCACAAAAATAATTGTCTTTTATTCTGATGGGGGCGGCAGTAAACAAAAGTTAAATAAAATCTGATTATTTTAAAAAATTTGAGGGAACTGATTAGTACTATGTCCTTGCTTCTCTAGTTACGCTACTGCACAAAAGTCTTTGAGTAAGATGTCCATTAAAAATTTGCGAAATATTTACATACAAAATGGATATTAGCCTTTATAAACAAACATAAATGTTTTCTTTTAGATTTAGCAGACAATTGACCAGAGAAAATACCTTTAACTAATATTTATATTTGTTGTAAGCATTTCTTGTACATTTTATAAATATACTAGTTGACCGGCGGCATAGCATACGCCGCTATTTACCAGGGCCGGCGACCGCAGTGGGGCCCGCATTTCATAGGACACGCAATTTTATAGGACCCGCTCTAATTTAAAGTGTAAAAATTATTAAATTAAGCCATTTTATTACTTACAACAGATTCCCCGCGCCATCCTGTCGATTTAACATCCCTATAATTATTTGTCTGTTAAGCTATTGCTTTTAAAGAAATCAAACACAAATATAGTCATTTATAACGCTGTTAACCATCAAGCTGTAAGGGAAATAAGTCTTTGGCATATGGTTGAACACAATCTGCAATTACAAACACAATAGCATATGGGTATCGCACTTTCTTTGGACCCGTGCTAATTTTTAGGTGTATAAATTATTAAATTGAACCATTTTATAAAACAACAGATTTCCCGCGGCCTCTTGATTGACCAGGAGCCCCCTGAAATTCTCCTGAAATGTTATTAAATGCTATGCCGCCGGTCGAAAAAGTCCTGGAAATTTCCGGACATTATTAAAATCTTTTTAAATTAAAAAAAAATGCTATGCTATTTTGTGAATGAAAATAGTGCGGATTTGGATATTATTTCCAATTCACACCATGTTGCGCCATGGGATCTTCCCATTTGCTTGTTATAAGTAAAAATGCGTGAATTCATGAATGAAAAATACTATGAATGGAGATTAAAAAAATGGCTAATTGACCTTAATTTACGCGATATTAAGAATATAGCTGCACTCATGTAACAATGCTTAAGAAAAACAAATTTGAATGTTAATTTGATTAAATGGACTATAATAAGTATGTTCATGTGCTAAAGCATAAAACTATACTTGCGAAGAGAAGTTCTATAATCTTCTTAGAGTTGAATTCGAGTTTTAGATCTAGATCTAGATCTAGGAACAGATTTTAGATGTATAAATTATTAAATTAAACCATTTTATAACATATAACAGATTTCCCGCTGCCTCTTGATTTACCAGGAGCCCCTGCGATATCTCCTGAAATGTTATTAAATATAGACCTACGAAAAAGTCCTGGAAATCTCCGGAAATTATTGAAATCTTTTGTAATTCAATAGTAGATATATATACATGTGTTTTCACGAAGTTACTTCCTTTTCCCGGTCTATTGATTTCTTTATGTCTATGCTATTTTGTGAATCATGGAACTATACTAATGGAACACCAGCTCCTAGTTTTTACTAGCAGAGTGCCGTCGCGCATCTTTTTTAGCGCATGGTGCAATGTGGCGAAAATCATGATGATGCCAAAGAAGAAATTTACTCTGCCAGTCACCAAGACTGACCTGCAATGAGAGTAAAACTTTCCTACGCTTAATTTGATTAGATCTCTAAAAACTTTATCCATTTTCTCACAATGCTGTGTAATATATAAAATTTTCCTGAATAAGGGATCGTCACAAAAAATATTTTTTTAAGGCCACCCCATAAAAATAGCTGTTTTCAGTACTTCCACAGTTGGGTATTTTACACAAAATCTGGAATTTTCTTTTATGTAAATCTAATCATTATCATCTGTCCCGCGTAACCAAATCCTCCACTTTTCCAGGTCACCAGTTGTTCTTAACAAGATATCAAGAGAGAGAGGCTGGTCCATTATTTGCGTTGTCCATCCAGCTTTTCTTCTGACAACCCTTTTTTTTTTTTTCGTTATCTCTCCTGAAGGATAATTTTTGAAAGTTAGTCTTACAAAATACAATTCCAAACCAACCCATGCAGTTATCGTATTTTCACAGTATTGAAGAGTCCTCCTTTTTGCCAACCAGAGTGTTGACTGACCAAAGTAACCAATTCATTTGTCTGATTCTGTTTATAGTAAATATTCATAACTAGATCTTTTATATAATAATATTTTTTTAAATAATATGATCAATTATAGGCTAATAGACATACTTTAATAGATCTAATAAATGATTAACGCGGACCTAACAAAATGGGTATATTAATACTTAAATCTGGGTATTTTACATTTCGAATGCACATTTTTTAAAAACCGAAACATAATCTATAGAATAAATAATAGAATCTAGAGCTTCAACACATAGACTTAGATCTAGATCTATTTCAAGTTAAAATAAATAAACCATAGATCTAAAATTCATAAGATCCACTCTATTTTTTCTTTAGACCTAGACCATCTTGATTCTAGATCATCTTTTTTGAAGTAATGTCCGTATTTAGTAATATAACGGATGATATTATTATAAGATACCGTACTAAAGGCGTACTTAGTCGACTTAGCGTACTTAGACTTAAACTCATAGAGTTAGACAGACCATAGTATGGTCCATACTATATAGTTAGTACTATACTTATAAATACATTACATGAGAATAATGAGATCAATATAAATATATATATATCTATATTTATAATATTATATAGATTAGATCTAGTCACATATAATTATATATATAAATTATAGGCCTATAGATCTAGATTCTAGTGTAGAATACTCAAGATAAAGATCTATTGATTGTCTATCTACTCCACTTTCACATCACACCAATATACAGACAGTGAATGAAACGAATCGCTCTGATTATAATTTTATACCTATAGATCTACCAGTCTATAATCATAATCATCATAGATAATATTAATAATCTAGATCTATAATCATATTGCCCTATTTATTCAATTGTCAATAGGCCTATATCTGAGGCCCAGGAATGCGCCCCGGAGAGGACACTCTGGTGCTGCTGCAAAGTGACCAAAGCCAGTGACTCATCTCGGCGCATCCATTGTCTTCCGAGACAGAAGGAGCCATATACAATAGGCCTATAGTCAAGCTAGTGACTACTAGTGGAACGTAAAATTGAAGGTTTAATACTGTATTATAGTATTATGTTACTTTGTATGTTTGTAACTTGTGTATGTCACTGTCTCAATTGTGATAATTGATATCATCAGCATTTTTAAACATAAAAAAGTAAACATAAATCTAGATATCTATCATATAGTATTATAAATATACTGGTAACTTTAAAAACTTTAGCATTGATTGATTTTAATTGATCAGCCTTATAGACTAGATCTTGCATCTCTAGTCTACATGTAGTATGTACTAGACTCTAACATGTGTATGTATTACATTTGTAGATCTTGGAATTGGATCTAAATTCACCTTCCTAAAGTGTCTCAAAAGTCTGTAGCTGATTTGAGAGGCCTAACGAGGCAAGTCTAGTTATCTAGCTGTCTCTTGATCTATCTACTTAAATGAGCATAACCATAGTGTAATCAAATCTTGACAACTAGTCTTCTATAATAATTAGTTCTAGATCTATATCCAGTTTAGATAAATTTAGATTTAAATTATAAAACTATTTTATTAGCTAAAATACTAAAATTATTATGAAGATTTAATTATAGAATCTAGACTAGTTATATGTGTACATAATATAAATATAAATATATATATGTATATATAATTTATGCCAGGCCTCAACCTCATATATCCAAATCTATTGGTAAAACTTACCTTTGATGTTTTACCCAATCTATCTATACAAGACAATTTATTATCCATGCCTCACCTACACCCCATAAACATTTAATAATCATTTCTAAATAATTTATTATCCATTCCATGCCATACCCAGACCCAGTTCATTAGACATATATTTTCAATGATGTGGTGTCAAGTGGGATGTATCCCCTGAAATTCAGTAAAATGTAAAACTCATAGATCTATTTATTTATTTGCTATGACACTCTGATCAACTTGGACTTGTGATTCATATATATATAATTATAAATTATATATGTTTCTTATCAGACTTAATGAAATTTTGGTGCATTTTATACCTGTAATAAAGCTACAAAAGTATCATAATTTGTGTTCTAACCATTGGTATTTTTCTTGGCAACATTTCTGATCTAGTCTGTGATAAATTATAAATTTAAAAAAAATGTTTGTAATGTTTCAGTTATTAACAAGTAGAACCATGGCAACCAGTTTTGATGATGTACCAGAATGGCTCAAGGATCATACTTATTAAATGCTATTTCTACTCTCTGGGCAGACCATAATAATATTGGCACCCATTCAATATTTAATGTAAGTACTACTATACAATTTTTATTTTAGTTACCATCTAATAGATGTTTTGTGAAATGTGTGATTTTCATGGTCAAGCAACATCCAAATATCTGGGATGGAATTTAATATTTTCCTCTATTTTTTTTTTATAAAACTCTTAAGCAAAACCATCTTTCATGAATGCCTAATATACCTTGGCTGATATGCAGGCCATTCCTTTACGGTAGAATAAACTGTTAGACTAAATTAGGCAAAAGTATTTCTGATAATTTGTTTGTTTGATACAACAATGTAGCCTATTCAATTTAATATTATTTTTTTAATTTTAATGTTATCAAAAGAAATTAGCCAATATGCCTAATTGTATAATTACAGTTATGCTTGGAAATGCAAGAAAAAGGCATGCATTCCTGAAAAGTCAATGATTGGTTGAACCTCGTAAAGGTAAGGTGATGTTACTGCAATTTTTCCCTGTGCACTTTTCTCAATTGCTGAAGTACTTGTATTTTTTAAAAACTAATTTTCCATGAAAATGTAAATCATAATATATGTTATAATATATGTTATAGCTGCTTTTAGATGAGTGCAATGTAAATCAAATTAACTAAATATCTGCCTTCACCCATAGTAATAATTCATTACTTTTA
>JADKLZ010028179.1:30003-40371 GCA_021533235.1 Biomphalaria straminea | reverse complement strand
AAATTGCGAGAAGCTAAGTTATATCTTAAAGTAAAATCATAAATCAGTAAAAATTTTAGGATTAGGGTGTTTTTTGAAAGCCGTGTGTTTTGGCCAAATTTTAAAATACCTAAAGTTTTACTTAAGTGTAGGAGTTGTTCAAGTCTAAAAATTTCTAAGTCATGAATAAAGAAAAAAAATATAAAAAAATTATGTGCTTATGTAATAAATTGTTTCTTATATCAATGCTGTTTTTTTTTGTGGATGTAACGTATGCTCAAGAAAGCATAAGCATTGTGAATGATAATGATAGTACAGATGACACTAAGTATGTGGGAAACACAGATTCTTCGATTTCCGATCTATATTACAATTCTAAAGAAAAAGGCAGCGTTATGGAAAAAGAAGTAATTGTTATAGGGTATGGAACTCAAAGGAAAGCGAATATATCCAGTTCTATTTCTTCCATAAAAAACTCTGAGTTTAAAGAACAACCTGTAACTAATTTAGCTGCTAGTATACAAGGAAAAGTTACAGGTATAAATGTTTCTCAAACTTCAGGAACTCCTGGTTCTGGTCTACTAGTTACAGTAAGGGGAGCCAATAATCCACTTTACGTAATTGACGGCGTTCCCATGTTATCTGAAAGTAATTCACAGATAAGTACATCATTTGACGCAAATGGAAAACCTGTAGGAACGGGACAAAATTTGAGTTCTATTGCTGATATAAACCCTAATGATATTGAATCTGTAGAAATACTAAAAGATGCTGCTGCTGCATCTATTTATGGAGCTAGGTCTGCTAATGGTGTGGTTTTAATTACCACGAAGAAAGGTAAATCTGGAAGAACCTCTTACGGAATAAATTATTACCACGGCATGCAAGCTTTGAGAAAGAAATTAAATTTAATGAATTCTAAAGAATTGGTATCCTACATAAGGCAGGCTTATCAAAATGATAAAAACTCTTTCAACAAAGCCACAGACAAAAATGATTGGATAAAGAAATCGTTACTAAATGGGGAAAGGTTAGAAGATGTAGAGCAATATTTTTCAAAAGGTTTGGCTTTAAAAGGCAGAAAAATTGATGCCAACAAAACATATGAAGATGCTAGCTGGGATGAGCTATCGGATTTATATAACCAAGATTGGCAAGATGCTGTTTTTAATAAACCAAACGATGCTAAAATAGAAAACATAGAAATAGGAGCGTCTGGAGGAGGAGAAAAATCTAAATTCTATATAAATGTTGGTTATTTCAGCCAACAAGGGCTGGTTATACAAAACTACTTTAACAGATTTTCTTTGAAAATAAACACAGAAAATAAGCTTAATGATATCATTAATCTAGGATCTAATCTCACACTAGCTAAAACAGAAACAAAACGTTCTTTTAATGACAATACATATTCTGGGGTATTAACAAATGCATTACCAAATTCTCCTTTAAGCCCAATTTATAACCAATATGACAGAAATAATGGTGGTTACTTCGCATATGGAGAAGGCAATTCTGCTTTTCTCACTGATAATCCAGTTAAGGTAGCTAACGAATTTTCAGGATTTAACTATGGCTATAGAGCATTAGAAAATTTATTTTTGGAATTCAAAATACTTAGAAATTTAAAATTCAGATCAAGTGGATCGTTGGATTTTTCTCTAAGTGACGACGAGCTAGTTATATCGAATATAACAACAGATGCTTTATCTTTTGGAGGAAAAGGCCAGCACGCAAAAATGCAGAATTTAACCTTATTGAATGAAAATATTTTGACGTATTCGTTTAGTATAAAAGATGAAAATAATTTTGACATGCTAGTTGGTCAAAGTAGTCAGCGATCAAATACCCAGCTTAGCAATATAAAGTCAGTTGGATATTTGAGAAATTCTACTAATTCATCCCTATCTAGCGGGGCTTTGACAACTTATGGTGCTGGAAGTGGTGATATGACATGGTTGGTTGCCTCTTTTTTTGGTAGAATTAACTATGATTATAATAGAAAATATTTAGCCTCTGTAAGTGTAAGAACTGACGGATCTTCAAGGTTTGCTCCAAATAGAAGATGGGGATTTTTCCCATCTATATCGCTTGGATGGAATATAACTAATGAAAATTTTTTAAAAGATAATAAGATATTAACAAGCCTAAAATTGCGCAGTTCTTTAGGTGTAGCAGGAGATCAGGATATTAGTTTATACAGGTATAAAAATTATATGACTCCGTCTTCTTACAATTTAAAAATATCTTACTATCCCTCCTCTCTTGCAGACACTTCTATAACTTGGCAAAAAAACACTAGTTATAACTTGGGGTTAGATTATGAAATTTTGGCAGGTAAATTATCCGGATCGATGGAGTATTTTATTGCTTATAGAACTGATATTTTAATTCCAGTACCTACTTCTGGAGTTACTGGATCTTCAACGATAATAAAAAATGCTGGCAAAATCAGAGATATGGGGTTAGAATTTTCTTTAAATTATTCTGTATTTAAAAACAATAAATGGGAAATTAATTTAAATGCTAATGTTAGTAAAATTAAAAACGAAATTTTAGAATTACCCGTAGACAACCAATTGTTTAGTATATATGACGATATAAAGCCTTCTCATATACTAAAAAAGGGATATTCAGTGGGGTCATTTTGGGGAATAGAGAATGCAGGATTTGATTCGGACGGCAATGCTTTATTCAATCTTTATGATGAAAACGGTAAGTTAGACAGAAAAGGAACATACTATGAAGTGAACTATGATAGAGATGCAAGAGTTATAGGTAAATCAAGACCTGATTTTTTTGGAGGGTTTGGAGTTTATGTTAAATTCAAAAACTTAGATCTAAGAGCAGATTTTACATATAGTAAGGGCAACCAAGTTTACAATATTTTCAGATCGGTTATGGATAATGGAGGATTTGCTAAACTAAACAAACCTAGCATGGAAGATGACGGCTCATGGAGTATGAGTCAGGTATTTTCAAATTATAATAAAGATTGGGTGGGTACAGAACCTAAAGCATCTTTGGTTAAAAGAAACTATATAGAAACTTCCTCTAGATATGTTGAGGATGGTTCTTTTATTAGATGTAAAAACATAAACATAGGCTATGCATTCAAGTTTACTGGAGAGAAAAATAAATACTTACAAAGCGCCAGAATATACCTTCAAATCCAAAACCTATTTGTACTAACAAAATACAGTGGGTATGATCCTGAGGTGAGTGCAAGTGGCAGTATAAATACATATACTGCCGGTGTTGATTATGCAACTTATCCCATTCCAACTATATACACAATGGGATTCAATTTAAATTTTCAATGATTTAATTTTTAAATTTTTTAACATGAGAATATATACATACATAATAATGTCGGTGCTGTCATTTGTTTCTTGCAATAAAGAGTTCGATAAAAATCCATCAAATCAAGTTTTAGAGTCAGAAATATTTAAATCTGAAGAAGGTTTTATTGTGGCAACTCGGGGGCTATATAATACATTACAGCACGAACATTATTACGGGGGTGGGTTCATTACATATTCTGAATTATATACCACATATAGTAAACAGGGAGGATATGATGACGCATCTTTAACAAGCATAGCAGAAGCAGCTAAAAACGCTGACGGGAATGATAATAGTTTTAGGGTTGATGCTACCAATCCAAGGTTAAGGCAATTATGGGTAGCAATTTACAATACAGTGAGAAGTGCCAATATTTTGTTAGAAAAAGGGAAAAATGGAAAGCCTGAAATGATAAATGACAGTTCCGCATGGAATAATATTAGGGCTCAGGCTCTTACCGTAAGGGCTTTAGCGCATTTTGATTTACTTAGGCTTTTTGGTTATCATTGGGATGCGGGAGGAAAAGGAGATAAATATGGAATACCAGTAATTAAAGTTGAAGCAGGGCCGAATTCAAAACCTAGTAGAAATACCGTAAGTAGCACTTACGAAAATATTCTTAGTGATTTAAACGAAGCTGAAAATATTTTATCTATTGAAGACAATAGCAACAATCCAATAAGTCAAAATGATAAAGGAAGAAATTATATAGACATATGGGTAGTTAGAGCATTAATAGCAAGGGTCTATTTATACAAAGGTGATAAAGAAAACGCGCTAAAATATGCAGATGATGTAATATCTAATTGTGGCATATCCTTAACAAAAGATCTAAGCCAATACTACGCTGGTAGAAACAATTTGGAAGAGAGTTTATTCGAATTATCTTTTAATAATCAAAATCCTAGTTTTTTAAATCTAACTACATTTAAGCAGCTAGGAGCTTATATTCAAGATTTATTTGTTGGAGTTGATTACGATGCTATTATTAATATATTTAAAGAAACTGGAGATACTAAAAAACAAAGAGAGTCTATGTTTACGGACGATGATGGCAATCCTAAATGTTTGAAATATTCTTCAAGTCCTGTTTTAAAGGATAACCCTGCTTATATAATAAGGCTTTCAGAAATGTATTTGATAAAAGCCGAAGCAGATAACTTCAATCTATCAAATTTAAGTAAATTAAGAGAATATAGACAGGTATCAAATCCATTAACATCAAATAATGTTAATGGAATGTTTAATGAAATAATTGCTGAGTTAAATTTTGAGGGTGCCCATGTTATGTGTGCTAGAGCAAGATTAAATATAGATAAATACGGAGTAGATGGGTTTAAAGGGTGTTTCCCAATTCCTGCCTCAGAACTAAATGCAAATCCTAATATTATTCAAAATCCTGGCAACAAGCTATGAACGTTCCATTGCCAAAAAACACGTTGTATGGTTTAACTTTTATATTTTATGGATTTGTTCTTCTACACACAAGAAGCAAGTTTTGATGTTTTCTTTTTAGGTTGTGTTTCATATTCAAAAGAAGTATTAATCCTATAATGAAAAATACTATCAGTATAAGTATAGAATTTCTCATATTATTAGTTAACGATTCTATAAAACCAAAAACAAATACTCCTAAAAAAATAGTAAGTTTTTCGATCACATCATAAAAACTAAAATAAGAAGTGGTATCATTTATAACTGGAGGCATAAATTTTGAAAACGTAGAACGGCTTATAGATTGAATTCCTCCCATTATAAATCCGACAAATATCGATATGGCATAAAATTGAAATTTTTCTTTTATATAGTAAGCGCTAATGCAAACAAAAATAAAAGACAAAACCATAAATATTATAATCTTTATGTTATTTATCTTTTTTGATAACCTTGAAGCCGTATAAGCGCCTATAATTGCTGTAATTTGAATTAAAACTGATATAATCATCAAGTTATTGCCCGGAATATTTAATATTTTAATTCCAAAACTCATAGCAACAAGCATTATTGTTTGAACACCCATATTGTAAAAAAAAAAAGACAATAAAAACAGTTTTATATCTTTATATCCGTTAATGTTTTTGGCAACATTTAGTAGTGTTTTATACCCTTTTAAGGATATTTTTTGTTTTCTATTTTTTTGTAAAAAATTAGATAAATCATAAGTTTTAACTAGTTTAAGATATTTGAAACTAAGCCTAGAGAATAAACCCCACCACACACCTGAAATTAAAAATGTAATTCTTGTTGCCTCTGTTTTGTTTATACTGAAGGGTAGATACATAATTAAATAAAATCCAATAATTTGAACTATTGTACTACCTATGTACCCCATAATATAGCCTTTTGCACTGATACTATCTTGTTCTTCTTTTTCTGCAATTTCTGTTAAATACGAATTATAAAACACTATACTACAAGCATACCCTATTGTTGCAAGTGTGAAAAATGTAATACCTAATTCTATATTTTTTCCAGTAAAAAAATATAACCCACAACAAGAAATAGAACCAATGAAAGAAAATAATTTTAAGAACAACAATTTGTTACCATAAAAGTCTGCTATTGCTGAAAGGTAGGGGGTAATAAATATTACTACTAAGTATGAAAAAGAAATCGAATAATCATACAAAACAGAATTTAAAAAAGTTTTGCCATAAAAACTTACTATCCCGTTTTTGAAAAAACCATTAGTAATGATTATGTAGTATACAGGAAAGAAAGTAGTGGATATAACCAGGCTATAAACAGAATTTGCCCAATCATACATAGTCCAACCAAAAATTATTTTATTTTTTATTTCTTTCAATTTTTATAGAGACTAAAATTCCAATTTCATACAAAAACCACAAAGGTATTGAAACAATTATTTGACTTAAAACATCAGGAGGTGTTATTAAAGCTGATATTAACAATATCAATAAAATTGTGTGTTTTCGGTATTTTTTTAGCATTGCAGAGGATAAAATATCTAGCTTAGTCAAAAAATAAATCAACAGAGGAAGTTGAAATAATAACCCTGTTCCTATTACCACCTGTTGCACTATTCCTATGTAATCGGAGATGAGAAAAATATTTTCTATAGATGTGCTTAGGGTATAAGAAGCAAAAAAAGAAATTGTATAAGGACAAACTACAAAATAACCAAAACAAACTCCCAGTAGGAATAAAAAACTTATCCAAAAAACTACAAATTTTATTTTGCCTTTTTCTTTAAAATTTAAAGCGGGTTTTAAAAAGCCCCATAATAAATTTATTATATATGGAAACGAAATCACAAAACCAGAAACAAATGCTATTGTAAAACTCATAGCAAACTGGCTACTCAATTTATTACTTTGAAAACGTATTGAAGTATTATTAAAACATAGCACGTTTTCGAGTTTAAATTTTTTGCCCATTTCACATAGTACCTTATATGTTACAAAATCTTTACTAGCAGGCCCCAGGATAATTTTTGAAAATATATAATCTATCTTCAAATAGCTCAAGAATCCAAAAAATAAAACAGACAGAAAAGATTTTAGTACAACTGACCTTAAATCTTCTAAATGATCTGTAAAAGGTTTAGTATGGTTTTCTTTTGTTTTTTTTTTCGAAAGATTTAATAACATCTAATTAGAAAAATAATTTAATTTGAATTTAAACGCGAATATAATTTTAATAGCATTAAGTCAACATTTTGTACATACATAATTTTAGGTTTTATAGTTATTAGTAATTAATAGATTATATAGTAATATATAACCTACATAATAGCCCAAAAATTAAATTTAATGCCTTCACAGCATATTATACATTACCACACAGCTCTTATAAATCAAGGTTTTAAACTAGAATATGTTGTAGGCTAACAAAAATTAAATTTTACTTTTGGGGGAATTCAAATGTTTTGGAATATGAGAAAAAATATTGTGATTCAGGGTTTTGATGGTAGTTTTCACCAAGTAGCAGCAAATAATTTTTTTAAAGAAAAAGTTAATTTTATTTTTTGTAAATATTTTACAGAGGTTTTTGACAAAATGGCTAGTGATATAAAAAATGACTATGCTGTGGTTGCAATAGAAAATTCTATTGCAGGAAGTATTCTGCCCAATTATACTTCACTAAAAAACAGCAATTTAATTATAAGAGGAGAAATATATTTAAAAATCCAACAACAACTCATTGCTAATAAAGACGTTAACATAAATGACGTTAAAGAGATTCATTCTCATCCCATGGCAATTTTACAGTGTCAAGATTTTCTATCTAAGTACAATTGGAAAATTGTTGAAACAGAAGATACTGCCTTGAGTATAAAAAATATAAAAGAAACTCAGTGTAAAAATGTGGCAGGTATTGGAGGCACTTTGGCAAGAGATTTGTTTGACATGAAAATTGTAAAAAAAAATATTAATTCGGTAAAAGAAAATTATACAAGGTTTTGGATTTTAGAAAGAGGTAAGGTTGATAAGGAAACAGCAAATAAGGGGAATAAAGCATCTGTTCAATTTGAAGTAGATAATAGAGCTGGATGTTTGGCTCAAATACTTACACGAATCCATTATTATGGTATAAATTTAACCAAAGTTCAATCTTTTCCTATGCCTGAGAAAAAATGGAATTATTTTTTTCATACAGATATGGAATTTGAAAAATTGCTTGATTTTAGCCAAGCTATTGATGATATAACTAGAATAACAAAAAATATTAAGATTTACGGAATTTATGAGAAAGGTAAAACTGTATAATTTTTTTTGTTTACTATTTTGCTTTGTTGCCTGTAATGAAGATTTTATTCCTAAAAATATAGGCTACCCTAAAATAGTTTTCCCCAATAAATCATATAGAAAATTTGATCTAAAAGACTTTCCATATAATTTCGAATACCCTGTATACGCCATTTACGATAGGGATACGTTGTTCTTTGGGGATAAACCAGATAATCCATATTGGCTAAATCTGAATATTCCTGCTTTTAATGCAACTATTTATATTACTTACAAAAGTTTGAAGAATCACAAATTAGATAAGTTAATTTTTGATTCATATAAAGTGACCAGCAAGCAGGTGTATAAGGCAACCGCAATTTCAGATTCAGTTTTGAAAAATAATAAAAACTACACTTTGGTTATGTATTCTGTAGATGGAGATGCTGCCACTGCTCACCAATTTTTTGCAACAGATAAAATAAAACATTTTATTAGAGGATCACTATACCTAAACAGTATTCCTAAAGAAGATTCATTAAAAATTGTTACAGATTTCATAAAAAAAGATATAGTTCATTTATTAAAAACTATAGAGTTTAAAAAATAAAATTATAAGATGGTTATAATAGATGATAAAATTATATCTAGTGAAATTTTTGAACAATATTTTCAATGTAACTTAAATATATGCAAGGGTGCTTGTTGTGTCAATGGGTTATATGGGGCTCCTCTCGAAGAAGAAGAAAAGAGTATAATTATAAAATATTACACTAAAATAAAAAAACACCTGACCAAAGAATCTATAAGTGAAATTGAAAAACAAGGATGTTATGTTTATTTCGAAGGCAAATTTTTATCAACCCCTACAATTGGATCAGGGATTTGTGTTTACGGAATAAAGCAAAAAAATAAGCATGTTTTATGTGCATTCGAAAAATCTTTCTATTCTGGAGAAATTCCTTGGAAAAAGCCTATTTCGTGCGATTTATTTCCAATAAGAGTTTCTAAAACCAGGTTGAATGAAATGTTGAATTATGAGAAAATAGATCTATGTAAAAGTGCGTGTAGTTTGGGTAATGAAAAAAAAATCAAAGTTTATGAATTTTTAAAAAAAGCAATCGTGAGAAAGTATGGAAAACTATTTTTTAATAAATTGAAGAAGTTGCACAATGAGCACTATAATAAATAACTATAATAAGATCTATTGATTTTTTTCAAATCTATCTAAAAAATCTTTGTACGATATTTCTATACCTTTCAATAAAGAAGTAGATGGTTGCCATCCCAAATTATTTATTTTAGATACATCTAATAATTTTTTCATTGTACCATCTGGTTTATTTTCATCAAAAACAAATTGTTCTTTAAATCCAACCACCTTTGCTATTATTTTAGCTAAACCTTCTATGTTTATATCAACTCCAGAACCTACATTTAACAAAGGATAATAGTTACTATTTAGTATATTTTGAAAAATATCTTGTTTTAAATTCATTACAAACACAGAGGCTTCTGCAAGGTCATCTGCAAATAAAAATTCTCTAAGTGGTTTACCTGTTCCCCATATTTCAACTTTTTTTTCATTTCTTTTTTTAGCTTCATGAATTTTTCTTATCAAAGCAGGTAAAACGTGGCTACCTTTAAAATCATAATTATCATTAATACCATACAAATTACATGGCATCAGAACTATATAGTTAGTTTTGAATTGTTTATTAAAACTTCTACACATCTCCACACCCGCTATCTTAGCTAAAGCATACGCACTATTTGTTGGCTCTAGATAACCAGACAGTAATAGTTCTTCTTTTATAGGCTGTGAAGCGTTTTTAGGGTATACACAACTTGAACCCAAGAAAACAAGCCTTTTGGTTTTTTGTTTAAAACAATTATAAATAACATTGTTTTGTATACATAAATTTTGATAAATGAAATCTGCTGGAAATTCATTATTAGCCAATATACCACCTACCTTAGCAGCACTTAGAAATACGTATTCTGGCTTTATTTTTTCAAAGAAAATTGCAGTTTTTTCTTGGTTACACAAATCAACTTCTGAACGATCTACCGTTATAATATTACAGTAGTTGTGTTTTTTTAAATATCTCAAAATAGCACTTCCTACCATTCCTTTATGACCTGCAACAAAAATTTTGGAATTACTATCCATTGTATAAATTATTTAAGCAAATTGTAGTCACTTATCATCATTTCTCTAACTAATTCTTCTAAAGATATTTTTGGTTTCCAGCCTAATTTGTTTATTGCCTTAGTTGCATCCCCGCATAAGTTATCCACCTCAGAAAGACGAAAATATTTAGGATCTACACTAACAATAGTGTCCCCTTTCGAC
>JADKLZ010028178.1:34267-45483 GCA_021533235.1 Biomphalaria straminea | reverse complement strand
GAAAAGATTGTATTGCTACAACTGGCAGTCCTAAATTGTACATATCATTTGTTCTGGAAGATCTTTAGAAAAAAGATTGTACTGCTACAACAGGCAGTCCTAAATTGTACATATCAATAGTTCTGGAAGATCTGGAGAGAAAAGATTGTATTGCTACAACTGGCAGTCCTAAATTGTACATATCAATTGTTCTGGAAGATCTTTAGAAAAAAAGATTGTATTTCTACAACTGGCAGTCCTAAATTGTACATATCAATTGTTCTGGAAGATCTTGAGAAAAAAAATTGTATTGCTACAATTGGCAGTGCTAAATTGTACATATCAATTGTTCTGGAAGATCTTGAGAGAAAAGATTGTATTGCTACAATTGGCAGTGCTAAATTGTACATATCAATTGTTCTGGAAGATCTTGAGAGAAAAGATTGTATTGCTACAACTGGCAGTCCTAAATCGTACATATCAATAGCTCTGGAAGATCTTGAGAAGAGACTTGAGAGGTACAAAAGTTAACTTAGTTTGTAAATTGAACTTAGTTTGTAAATTGAACTTAGTTTTTAAATTGAACTTAATTTGTAAATTGAACTTAGTTTGTAAATTGAACTTAGTTTGTAAATTGAACTTAGTTTGTAAATTGAATGAATCTAATATAAAAGGAATCAGATTTTGTTTAATATTGAACATTAAGTTACATCTAGATTATTGAACTACATGTATTAGTGGTAGAAATGACTTTTTAAACACTTTAGTTAAAATTTTGCTGATTAGAAAAATATATTCTCTCTTTTGCAGTGGTTCTCACAGTGTTGGTCGTGATCTCCTTAGGCTAGAAAGAAGATTCGCCAGAAGTAATCTGATACCATAAGGAATATGTTTTGACAAAGTGTATTTCTCTCAACTTACTCATATAAGAAACTAGACAGATATTACCCGCTGCCCGTGGGTCTTAACTGGCGTATTGCTGATGTAGTCAGTGATATAGTGCATTAGAAACAATTAAAGAAAATTATAATGTTGCAAGTAAAGCGAATACGTGAATTCACGTTAAAAAAAAATATGAATGGAGCTAAAAATAGCTTAATTTACGTGATATTAGGATAATAGTTGCAGTCATGTAAAAATGCTTTAGAAAACAAATGTCAATGTTAATTTGATTAAAATATGAAATGAATGGACTATAATTAGTATGTTCATGTGTTAAAGCTTAAAACTATCTTTGCGGATAGAAGTTCTATCATCTTTAGTTTTAGACCTAGATTTAGGAATAGAGAGATTTGTAACCTTTCGGTAATGTCTAATGCAACTATGTTCAACAGTATTTTTATATTCGCAGATACAAAGAACGAATTTATGTAAAAATCCTTTTGAAACACAAATTCGAAGGTTAATCTTGTTAAATAATTAAATCATTAGACTATATTTTGTATTTTCATGCATCAAAGTAAAAATCTACAAGTGCAAAGTGTATTTCTTAAAATTAGATCTAAATCCTTGTGATCTTTTCTCATGTTAACATTTGTAAACAAAGCATAGATCCATAAAATAGTATAGCTGTAATAGAGTTGGGCAACTTTTTCTTTAGGGTTTTAAGTTTGTTTTACGGCTACAATTCATACACACAGGTCAAAGTTAGTACCCAAGGAACATTTCTGTCACGTTTTGTCAAGATCGGTGAAACGGTTTTGATTTCTATACGGGGACATACATACATACATACATACGCCTTTGTTTTCCTTGTATATATTAAATAGCATAGAGCCAGTAAGAATATGTCATACTAAACATATCTTATAAAAATAATATATTTGCAAAGACCAGACAGTATATGTCATCATCAGATCTGACATTACCACACAATCTGGCTCATTAACTTAGTGCTGAATGAGGAAGTATCCCCATTACAATGGCCATGTCTTCACTTGTATACATGTGGGTACAATTATTTACTTAATTATACATTAATATATTCATTTTCATTCTCGCTTTATACGCCACAGAGAGAAAGAGATAGTAAATAAATATGTCAAAACAATCTCAGAAAGATAGAAATGTCACATTTGGTCATATTGGAATTAACATGCCAACTGGAACTGTACAGGGGACAGCCGAGGGGAAAAATGCACTTGAATAAAATAGCCGTTGCATCAGAACTTTGATTGACCTAAAATATTGCTATGTCCGATTTTCATTTTCTTTTCTACTTTTTGAGATCTAAACGGGAAGGACGCAAGAACAGACAAAAAAGACAGACAAACAGAAAGGCCACACAAAACTAATAGCGTCTTTTCCCCTTTCGGGGACCGCTAAAAATCTTTTTAACTCTTTCCTCCTAATTGACAATATCATTCTTAATTTGACCTCATTAAAATAATGTTTGATTTTGTAAACGCTACTTCAATGTAACACAATTAACACACATTACGCATTAACATTACATACACATTACACATTAACACACAGATTAACACAAAGAAATAGAACTTTATAATAATTAGATAAGAATATTTTAGAAAAGCAATAAATCAACTTTTCAGATTCATCTGTTTTAGACTTAAGGAATTTTCTGATAATGTAACGTTCTATTCATAATTTTATGAACCTAAAGTGACCTACGAATGTAGGCGATCAAAACTTGCAGAACATATGTAATGTGATATTCTACCCATGATGGAATTTTCAAATTTGTAATATTTATACAACAAATTAAAGTATGACACTGATCTTCTATAACTTCTGGTTTTCCTAATTTTAAAAATAAAATTACGTATTAAGTTTTAAATCAATAGTAAAATGTTATAGTGGTATAAGATCGAAACAAAAATATTAAAATGTTTTATTTACACATTTTTTTTTCTTATTGTTAATTATGAGATTTATTTTTAGTAGATTTTTAATATTGATAATCTCCCGTCAATGATATATTAAAATTAAAAAATAGAGCATTAGTCAAACTTCAATAGTATCTCTGTTTTAAAACAAAATTTAACCTTCGTTTCAAAATGTTCTTACATTCCAAAGTTTAAAACCCAGTACACTAAGGTCAATCTAAAACATATTACAGATTTAAACTTTGATACCACTTCCAACGTTAGTTAAATGTATCGTTGTGTTAGCTACATGACATCCTCGTTAACAGTTAACCCAAAACTTCCAACTGGTAAGTTACAGTTACAAATAAACTAACCCATTAACTTCCTATGTTGTTTATGCAATATACAATATTTAATTATCCCTCTTTCTGCTCAGATCAGTATTTTTCCCCTTGTTTGTGACAGTTGACATTTGTCTTACAGGCGAAATACTCCTTTTACAGTGTTAGTAATGTCCCTTGTCTTAACTCAGTGGGCTACAATACAAAGAGTTTATCAACTCAATCTGTATGTCTGTCTGGTAAAAATCTTATATCATTCTCACTGCATAGCCAAATAATTAAAATCTCTGACTTCTTTCAGAATAAAGTACATTCACATACATACACTCCATAACAAAAAGCTTGATGAGTTATGGTGATGTAATTAATGGCAAAATATGATCTGTCCAATTTTTTATAAGATCTAAATTGTATAGGTTTTAAAAAGTTATATCGAAGCTTTCAAAAATTGTAATACATTTAATAAAATAAAGTTTTATTGCTAATATATATTTTTAAAGCAACTTTAATACGGTTTCTAATAAATGAATGTCTGCTTAAAAATACAGTCAATAAATACGAGATGTATACAATGAATAGTGTGTTGAAATATAATACAATATATCAAATGTAATTAAATATTGACATTTATTAACATATGTTACATTTTCTAAATGTGAATTACACAATAATATAGATGCGTTATCAATGTCCATTTTGTGCACTGACGTATTTACATGAAAACAAAATGTAATGAATGTAAAATCATCATGGCTTAATAAAACGTTTATAAATTAATAAGCTAACTGCGAGTGTTCTATCCTGATTAGCTACGGCAGTGATGTCCGAACCACGGCCTACGAGTTAAATCATGTCCATGATATGTTTCTATCCGACCCTCGAAGCATGTATGTTCACTGTGGACACGTCTTAGAGACCTGGTTCCATCGGACTTTTTTTTCTGTTTACCTAATTTCTCACGTGAAACGTTTCTTGGTACCATGGAACCATGTGATAAAAGTTAATTAAATGCAAATACAAATGTGTCATAACTAACGTAATAATATTTCCTAGTATCATCAGAATGTTGGCTGTTGCCCCACACCCTAAATATAAATTGTTTAAGAAACAATGCTTCTATTACTATACAGCTGAGTTGCAAAGCATAAGTAAACGTCCTTTAACAGTTATTACTCAATTTGTTTTAATGTATGATTTAAATAAACTTTCGAAATTTCAATATTTATTCTAATTTTGAAAGTAAAGTTTATATAGTTTTTAAAATAAAGCATACAATTAATATCAATTAAAATATGAAAGGGTTTTCTTTTGAATTGGTCTTAAATTTAACAGTTTGTTTGTGAAGTGAAATTAAATAATGAAAAATCATTATTTTTTATCGTGAATTACCAGAGTGTTTATTTCTATTACTTTTTTTTCCACTTCATTACAAATCAATAACGAGATTTAATGACCTCTGACAAGTTTAGAAAATAAAACAATGATCGAGCTAAGCTTCAATAATGTTTCTGTCTTAATATCTACGGGAGTGAAGTCTGAACTACGGCCCTTTGGCCATATTCGGCCCATCAAAGCAAGTGTCTTCATATGGATAACGAGACTTTATTCGTTTTCGGTTTTTCGGTAATTCGCTCATGACTCCCGTGTTATTAATCATGGTCCCTCCCCGATTAAAATAGGCCAATGGTTGTTAGTGCTGTCGTTGGTGATATTGTTGTTTGTGTTGTTGTCTATGTACTTTTTACTGTTAATAAATTGTAATGATAAATAAAGAAACACTGAAGAGTACCTAAAACAAGGCTTTATTAAACTAGAACGGCACATGAACTGACGAAAGAGACTTACACAGTAGCACACTAAATCAATGTTGTGAACACATTCTCACGACGTTACACAAACATAAACAAATAGAAACTATTTCACCACACCATTGTTATTGGTGTTGCTATTGTTGCTAAGAAGAAGAAGAAGAAACTAGCTGCCAATAGTGTTATATTTTGAGACATAGTTGCTGAGATGATGAGATAAAATTAATAGATGGTAAGAAATAGTTCTACTCTAGGCTTCTATTTTTCTCTGGAAATCATGTTTGGAAATTGTTAGGTGGACTATATGCATAAGGTATTTGGAGGAATAATGAACAACCTTCGAAGTATTCGTGTTCATATATTGGTGCGGTACATACGTAGAGTCAAAGGACTAGAGCTGATGGGCACAAATATATTGGTGTATATGGATTTGAACTAAAGCGAGCCGGATAAAAAAAAATGTATATGTTTTACTGTATAAAGTGTCTTTTCATTTAGGATATGATAGTAATTGTCATTATATTTGTAGGTCTTGCAACCTCCATAAATGTGTTTGTGTTTCACTTACAAAAAAATTAATTTAGTAAAGCTTCTGTAGGTTCACAAACATGAAATATATGATCCCTACATCTAATGCCAACCAATGTTTCGGACCAGATACTCATGGTTACAAACACGTATGACAATCTTGACCTGGCGTGATGTTTTCAATGCCTCTTCGACTTTCCTCTATGTAGTGTGTTCATTGTCTTCATCGATCTACTTAAGTTTTCTTTATTTGCTGGCCCGCCTAAGTTTTCATTATTAGCCCGCCAAACCTTTCTTTACTGTCCAGCCTAAGTTTTCTTTACAGTCCCGCCTAAGTTTTCTTTATTGGCTGGCCCGCCTAAGTTTTCTTTACTGTTCCGCCTAAGTTTTCTTTACTGTCCCGCCTAAGTTTTCTTCATTAGCTTGACCGCCTACATTTCCTTTATTAGCCCGCCAAAGTCTTTATTGTTGACCCGCCTAAGTTTCCTTTACTGCCCACTCTTAAATTTCCTTTACAAGCCCTCTTTATTGGACCTCTACTTAAACAGTTCGCCGGTCGCATCTTTCAATTATCAGATGTGATGCAGATAATGAGGAGAGAGTTCCAAGTGTAGGACTTGAGATAGGCCATTCATAAACGGTTGTACTATATATATATCGTTATATATGAGAAAGTTAGTGTATTAAACCTGTCAGAGACCTATTAAGAATAGGCATGCAAATATTAGAATGAAAGATGATTTGCTGGATGTTTGTCTAAATTAATGGCAATATTAAGTAATATTTCTTTACTTTTTCAAAGTAACTTGATTAAGGTTTTAATTTTATAGAATAGGGATGGTTCGTAAATTTAAAACTCAGAAACGACTTTTTTTTTTAATCTTCAAAAATCTTTGAAAAATAATTTTAGGTATTCATTTCAACATAAACTTGTTAAGTAGTTTTATTCTCAAATAAAAAGCATTGAAAATATAGAGATATTTCACTCTTGCTTGAGGAGTTCAACTAAAAACATCATGTCGACTGAGAATTTCACGTTGTACTTCTCAAAAAAAAAACGGAATAAACACAACGTGTTTTTTTTTGTTTTTTTTTAAATTGGAATCTCTAACCTGAAAACACCATCAAATGGAGAAAAAAGCTAAATTTAATTTATTTATCGAAAGATCATCTGTGACACGCATAAAGGACTTTAATTCATCAACGAACATTCATCAACACACAGATGTTAACGAGTGAAACATCAGTATGAACTTTAAATTGTTTCTCGCTATATTTTTATGAAACGAATTTTTCCAAATTGAATTATTCGGCTCATTTTGCTTCATTTCTCAAAAGATCCTCAAAATTCTCGCGTAACACGCTCTTTCTATCGCAGAAGAAGAAAATCTTCCCTCGTATACTGTCTTACGTTGAGCACCTGAAACCTCTTGGGGAAAAAATTGATGAGAAATAAATAATTTCAAATAAATATTTTGTTTATTTTGTAACGTCACGCAGAGGGAGGAGGGGGTCTGAGAATTTGTGACACTTTGTGACAAGGGGGTGAGGGGGGTCAAATAAGTCTTTTTTTTGCGTGACGTCAAGATTGAGAGAGGAAGAGAGGGGGTTAAGTGGACATCCTTAAATAAAAGGATTAGAATTATTTAAAAAAAAAACATTTGTATTAAGTATTCGCACTAAATCAATGAATGTGATTCTGTTATACAATTATACAGTGTACAATAGTCGTTTAAAGTTGGGTAATATAATCTCTAGAATAGTTCAAATTAAATTTTTCTTCAACAAATCGACATAAACCTATTTTACACATACAAGTAGAACATCAAGACTTTGCTTTAAAACATTTCCTTTGTTTGTTATCTGAAATGGCTTACATCAAGTTTGTTCACAGCGTTAAATGGATAAAATCATTATCACCTGGATGGGAATGGATAAAAGAAAGAGACCGGGCCAAAGGTCAATGATGTCGTGGGGCAAGGTTGATGAGTGGACTGGCTACTGAATCACCCAATAGTGTTTAATTGGTCAAAATATTTGTTCTTTTTATTAATGCATTTGTTTATTCTCTTCTTAAGTGTGTTTGTGTTTCAGTGTGAGGAGTCTATATGTTTAACTTCGCTTAATAATAATTATATGTTAGACTTAGAGACAAGGTCACCAAAATATATTGAATATCTTATTCATAACTAATGATAAGAGTACAATTAATTATTATTATTTATGTACTTATTAAAAGTAACTATTTGATATTGTTCCAATAGATGATAATAAATACACGTCACACATACCACATGAAACTCTTCACTTTACAAAGTAGTAACCAAAAAAAAAGAGAAATATAAGTTATAAAATATTAAAGTTATGCATTTTTTAAAAATCTTTCGTATTATCAATAATATTCTTTTCTTTTAATAGTCAGTTACATCCCTTTGGACTACTATAGTCAGCAAACAAGGTTACAAAGACAGTGTGTGTTAAAATACAAACTTAAAATCGGCCCTCAGGCAGTTTAAAGGCAGGTTTCAATATTTTCAGAAACAAATAAACACATCACAATGAAATTCTATCAAGGATAAATGACAGACCAGAATGGAGAAAGGTGGTTGACGTATCTTGTGTGGTGCCCCAGTGGTCCAGCACACCAATTAAAAGTCTCTAATATGTCAATGAGATTACAATAGTTCTACTTGATGTCTTAAAAAGATTCTCTAATTGATCAAATTGTTTGGTAAAGGCTAATCTCTTCATCAAATCTGCAAGAAACAAAAACAAAACAAAACATTTCCTTTAAAAAAAAAACATTCCAAAGAGTTCGATTTTTGAATGGGGAATTTTTTTTATACTTAAAAAATAATGATAAAAAATAATTTGATTTCTTTTATTTTAACGCAAATTGTCATGTTGCAATTTTCTACATTACTTTCCTTTTAACAAAATATGTCATAATTTTACGGTGAACTTTTTGATGGCTTAAATACAAAGACAAGAATTAAATCAACAATCAAGCGCTTATATTGTTTCTAATTTGATAAACTTTAGGAGTAGTGTCCAAACTTCGTCACGTGGGACATAGTCCCTCTTAACTAGCGTACAAACCCGAGACCCCAAGTACAGAAGCCAAGCGCTTTACCGCTCAGCCACCGCACCTCGGTTTTGATACAAAATCCTGTAATAATCCTGAACTAGTGCGTGAGTTGTTGTTTACTAACATTAAAGGTTTGAGATTTTAACAGGCTGAGAAATGTTAAGCTGATGTATAATCTTAAAATGCCTTAAGATGTGCATGATGATAATTAAGATGACGGTGATTACAACGTCGATGATAATGTACTAGATACATGATATTGATAATTATTATGATAAGGATAACAATGACGTTGAAAATTATGATGAAAAGGAAATGAACTGATCCTAGGGAAAAGCAAGTATATACAAATGGAAAGGAACACAATAAAGAATTAAGTGCATTAGAAATTCATTGAAATCCTGAAATAGGCAATTTTGTAATAAAAAAAAAGTCCTCTTGCGTTATGGAACAATGCTGTAAATTGGTTATTTTATCTTAACAGTTACTGTTGGAGTTGATAAAAACAGACATACATTTATAGTTTTAGTTGTCTGTTTTTTTAAGGCTCGTTAATCATGTTTGTTTACAGCGATGCATAGGGGCAAAGTATTTTACTACTCTAGTTAACAGGGGTCGGCAACCTGCGGATCGCGAGCCACATGCGTCTGTGAAGCTGCGGCTATTTAGTTCCGTATGTGAATATTATTTCTTTTATCGAAAAAAAAATGGCTGTGACGTATAGTTTGTTATTTCAAGTAAATAAGTTAGAAGCAAAAAATAGTCTAAAAGATAGAAGCAATCTAAATGTAACGCTAATCTGTAAAGCTTTGTGGTACTACTAGAAATTGCTCAAAAAGCAAAACCATTCACAGATGGTGAGTATTTCAAAGATTTCTTCCTACTAGCATCTGAAGAACTATTTCATGATTTTATAAATAGATCGGAAATCTTGAAAAAAATATTTGTCACTATCCGCTAAAACAGCAAAGATAGAATAGCTAAAATGTCTAATCACTTGATATAGATATTCTTGCGACATAAAAGATACGCACAAGTTGCCCTTTTATCAGGACTATGACTTCCCAAGGTTCAATAGAAGAACTTCTGGGATTGCTAGTGCTCTCAAGACAGACAAGAACAGAAGATGGAGCAAAATAAACCGCAAAGTTTCACTGAGTAATACACCAGAAGTGTGCCCAAGTATTTCCGTCAGAAATAGTCAAGCCATGAATTGGGTAATTAAGATTGTTAGTAGTATCTTGTCCAACGCACTCTACTATTGTCAGTGTAAAGAATTGTTACAAGAAACGGAGACCCAGTTTTCCGATCTCCTTCTTCACAATAAACTATCAATTTAACAAGTACAAAACTACTGTCAATTGAATAGTTAAGGCGGTCAAATGTTAACAATACAAGATTTTCTCGAGATAGCCATGGGATTAGCCTTCCTAAAACAGAAAGACTACACAAGAAATTGTCTGACTACGTCCCTAGACACACACAGTTTGAGAGACGTTACTGATATTAGAACTAAGACATTATTAAGCGGCCTTTTAAAAATAGGCATTCAAAATTTTTTCTTTATTTAACATACCGTTTGAATGTATAATAAGAAATGGTTAATTTTGACAATTTATTTGGTTTCTTCAAGAAACACTAATGTAGTTTAATACAATTCAAAACATTTTTTAAAAAGACATTTAATAATTTATTTGTTTTTATATAAAATACCGTTTGTGAAGTTATATAATGAAAACTCGAGAATATAAGTAAGCATTTCATTTATTATAAATTTGTATACTGTAGTTAATTGTAACACCTATTGTATGAAGACTGCATTTTAAATTTAAGGCCAACATAATTAGCTAAAAATATTGAACATAATATAAAGTTTAATTCAATAAAATAATCTGCGTATTCAAACTTCTCCGTAAAGTAGAAGTTGACGTTAAACATTATAAATTTCTAGAAATATTTAACAAAATATTTCATTAACTCTTTGTCTCCGTAATTAATAACCACATTCTGATGGAATCAACGTTGGTATCGTCAGTTAGGAGAGAAAGAGTTAAGTTTATATGTAAACTTATCTTGGAGGAAATTATATTTACTTTTTTAATTTCTTTGTAATGATAATGTCGATTTTTCTCTGCCTTTTATTTTATAGTAATGTTTTGATGATATGTGCGCTGCACTCTACGGACGTACATTACATTTTTTGAAAAGTTATTACTATAACTATCGTAAAGTTTAATATAATAACACAGTTAAATAAAAAAAAGACTACACAGACAAAATTACAAATGTAGATATATTTCATTGCAAAAAAAATATCTTCAAAAATATCAAAATCCTTCCACTTTAGTAAGCCTTATAGCATGAATCGGCATTTCTTCTTAATTATATACCTACACATTTTAATTACCTCCTTTACTAGTTTTATGGGGGGACAAAATGAAATAAGTAAAGTTTAAACATAATATCTCCGTAACTTTAGTGTTCGCAAAAGAGGGAATGAATATGCACTATGTGTATTATTAGATTTGAGAAGCACTGGTCTAAATAATATAGATATACAGATCTTAGTTTGAAAAGTACTGGTCTAAATAATATAAATATACAGATTTAGTTTGAGAAGCACTGGTCTAAATAATATAGATAT